>VZTF01001716.1:2094973-2155710 GCA_013397755.1 Cnemophilus loriae
GCCGTGTCCCGGCCCTCCGGCTGCGGCGGCTCCTGCTGCGGCCGGGCCGTGCTCCTGGCCCGGTACAGCCTTAGGGCGCCCGGGCTGGGCCGTGGGACAGGTGTTCGCTGGGCGCATCAAAGCTCTCCGGAGCGTGGAGGCCATGGTGGGGCGCAGTTTCTACCGGTGTCTTTGAAACGAGGGCCTGCAAAACCAAGGGGTTTAACCTTTGCAGTGCCATGGTTAAACGGCTCAGAGGTTGGCCTCGATGATCTCTGCGGCCTTTTCCAACCTAACTGATTCTGCGATTCTGTGACACCGGCGCAGAGGGTACCGCGGACAGGATGGGTGTACAGGAACGTGGCAAACCCAGAGAGCGTCTCGGACCATATGTACAGGATGGCGATGATGGCTTTGGTGACTGAAGACAAAAGCCTTAACAAGGACAGGTGAGACTGCCTCTGCTTATCACGACCATATGACCATATGTTGTGGGAGACCTGCAAACAAAATGCTAAAAGAAGCTGTCGTCCCGAGTAAGAGCTTTTAAATCACACTGAGGGAATTTGAAATCCTTTTCCCCCTTCTTTTCCCTCCATCCTTTGGACAGGATGCTGTTTACCTGGAGAACTGAAAGGGGCTAAAATCTTTAATTGCTAAACCGTGAGTGTTGAGGCAAGTCCTTAGTGCAGAGGCTCAAAGCTGGCCTTTCAAGCAGTAAATAAACGAGCTGAAGACCCTTGTTAATGAGAAGCAACAGACAACCGTGTCAGAGCTACAGACCATGTGGATTCTGACAGACTGAATGAGCACTTGGCAGCAGCAAGGAGCCACAGAAATCCTCTAGCATAGCAAAGAAAGCTCAGGGAGCTGATATGAAGGCTTTTTTGAGTATTCTGCTGCAGACTGGCGTAGCTGCAGAGCTGTAAGTGACAGATTATGTACCGAATTTGGGATTGCTCCAGTCAGGTTACCTTCTACCTGTTGCAGGAATAATGTGGAGTGTGTAATGTAGTTAATTACCACAAAATCTCTGAAAGCCAAGTGTACAAAAGCTAAGTACATTACTTTTGAATGTTATGTTGTACACAGTGTATTTATACTTAAATCTACATTTACAAGCAGTAGGGACTAGCAATCAGAAATCAAAGTCATGTCTAGGTGGAAACTACTCTCCTTAACAAAAAAGTGAAAAATGTTACATAAAGTTTAAGAAAAGCTCCAACCAACTTTTGGAGTATATGAAGGGGGATAAATTCTGCAGTCTCTTAGCATTTTGAATAAGTTTTCAACTTAAAATGCTGAAAAACTAATTATTCTGTCTCTCCTTCTTGTCAGATGCATACGATTAGCTTTGGTTCATGATATGGCTGAATGCATTGTTGGAGATATTGCTCCTGCAGATAATATCCCAAAAGAGGAGAAACACAGGAGAGAAAAGGTATGAACATAAGGTGTGAAGCCACAGCTGCAAAGCATTATGTGTGTTTTAATGTTCTGGTGGTGGTGAAGGAACACTCTAAGCAATATAATACTGCCATTGGCATTGGACAAGCCTGCCACAACCAAGTAGATTTTTCAGCTCGTTGTGATTTTTGTACCTGTAACATCACCAAGTACAAAGTTATGGAAGAATCTTTGAAGTAATCTTCACCTTAGCCATTTATTCCTGAACTAGCTGCAGTTTTGGTAGCCTGAATTACTCATGTTCAGCAGCCTTACCAAGAGGTGAGGAGCAGGGAGTAGGTGCACTGAGTAGGATGGATGACAGTTCATGTCAGATCGTGTGTGTGGTACCAGATCATGAGGTTGACAGAGACTTTATTTAAACCTTTTTCACAGAACCTCAGATGCAGGTGTCTTTTTTGTTGTTGTTGTGATTCTTCGAGAGCAGCATGTCTAGAGTCACTTTATTTTTGGCCTTGCACTTATCCAAACTGTTGGTTTGTTGTTTTTGATTCGTGGCATTATTTGAAGAACATCTAAACCGCTTCTGTAGGCACAGCTAGAGGGCAATGTCATGCCTCAGAAACTCTTCAGAGGCTTTTTTTGTTCACTCTAAGAACACACTAGTGTATTGAAAAAAAGAAACACCAAAATTACAGTCAATAAAGATAGTACTTCAAGAATGCCAAATGCATGTTAGATCTTTAATTTCAGCTCTCTTAGTAAAGAGCTTACTCCTAGAGGTATTCATGCCCCCCAAGCCCCTAGTTTTAAACAGATAAACATAAAAGGGGCGGGGGCAGTAATCACTGGAGTGTTTTGTTACACTCTTCAAAGAGCTTCAAAACACTGAACAGGAAAACCCTCTTTCCTGGAAGCCTCTTAAGGTTGTTGTGTCACTGAGGATCAGCCTTCAGCTTTGGTCTAGAGAGAATTTGCATGTGAATTTAGGCAAGGAAAAATATATTTTGATGCCTAGGTATGTTTAAGAAGTTTTCTTAAGTGTTTGCAGCTCCTTCTGCTCCCATTTCAGTCAGTGAGGACTTTGCTGTTGACTTTGTGGGAAGGAGAGGAAAGCATTAAACATTTGGGATGACTCTGAAATACTTTGTTGTAAAAATAGACCATGGGTAGCCACTTCAGGAGGTGGCTTGAGGTGAGTTATCACTACTCTGCTTCCACTGCAGAGTTCTCCTTTTTTCTGTTTGCTCTACAGCTGACATTGAGCTGGCTCTGAAGTTTGCTGCTTGTGCAGTAACTATAAGTAGTGAGTCTCACCAACACTAAGGCAGCAGGAAATGAACTTGATTAAAAAAAGAAGTTCTGGGGATTTTTTTGGAGGGGAGAGGTGTTGTTTTGAGTAGGGATTTTTGCCAGGTAAGTCATTTTAGCAACCTAACCTTGAAGTCTGATGAGTACCAGAGCTGGAAAGAGGTGAGAAGGAATGAGACCTTGATACTTCAGTGGTGGCAAGCAATGGGGAACCATATTGTGACCCTGTATCCTGTATTTGAAGTGGAGAAACAGTCATGGCATGAAACCCTTGTCTTGCCTGTGATGTTGGTTGTTTCAGAAGCAGCCCTTCATGTTACTGGGAAAACAGTACACATGGCACAGAAATGAGACTGATCAGCTGCGAGAACACAAAAGAGCATGCAGAACAATTTCTGGAATCACAAGTTCTACTCCAGTGCAGGCTTCCTACAGGGTCACAGCCTCCTTTGGGTATCGCCCTGCTTCGAATCCTCTGTAGGCTCCAGGTGGATGTCTGCTCCACCATGGACCTCCAGGGGCTGCAGGTGGATCTCTGCTCTCCTATAGGGCTGCAGGGCCACAGCTGCCTCACCATGATCTTCCTCACAGCCTGCAGGAGAATCTCTGCTCTGGCATGTGAAGCACCTCCTCCTTCTCCTTCTTCACTATCCCTGCTATCTGCGGAGTTCTTCCTCTCTCTTCTCACTCCTCCCTCTGGGTGCAGTTGCACAGGGATTTCCCCTCCCCGTTAAATATGTTATCCCAGAGATGCTACCACCTTGCCCTTGGCCAGAGCTGTAGCCAAACCTTGCCATGCCAAAACAGTGCAATAATATGCTGTGTAGTGGATGTTTCTGCTAACTTGGTAACAACTAGATAATTATTCAGAAAAGATAATGATAAAAATGTTTCTCAGAAAATAGATAAATGGAAATGGCTTCTTTTTTTATTCAGGCAGCTATGCAACAACTGACCCAGCTTCTACCAGAGGACCTCAGAAAAGAAATCTATGAACTCTGGGAAGTAAGTTTGCATTTTTTTAATCCTATGTTAAAATTCAAACCCATTCCCTTCTTCCTGTGTACCTGTGAAACTGTGCCGTCTCTTATTTTGACCTCAAGAAAGTGAGATTCACTTGCTTAGAAGATAAAGCTTAACAGTATGAATCAAGGTCATTTCAGGATCCTTTTCAAACAGAAACCTTGGACTTTGGTAAAATAACCAGCTTCTGCCCCTGGCCTCTCAGAGTTCCAGATGAACCGGTCCAGGGCTTGGTTTGTACAGCTGAAGGAAGGGTTTGTCTTCTACATCCAGCCCTCTGGATATAAATCTGATTTTTTGTTACATCGTCACTTTCGTTCATATCTGGCCATTTGCAGCTTTTAATACAGGAAAAAAAAATAATGGGAGGCGATGGTGCTGTGGATTATTTTCTGCTTTTTATGCAAGTAATTTCTGTGGCTTTCAATTCTTTATTATAAAGTCCATCAGACCAAGATATTTAGTAGTAACTTAAAATGATCAAGTAAACTAAAATTTAAACTTAAATGTGACAAGAAACCACATTTTCCTACAAACACTAGAGATTTCTGGTCTTGGGTTCCTTAAAAGTTTGTATTGGAAAGTAGCTTTTGTGTTTGAAGGTGATTTAAACATTTTTATGTGAACTCATGCTGTTAATTGTTAAGATCGTTTATACTTGCAAATGAGGGATGATTAGATTATTTCCAAAGAATTCAAGTTTATAATTACTGTGCTTTATCTCCTCTTGACATACAGTCACATGGTTGTATCCACAACCTCTCATTCAAACAATGCATTCCATGTTTCTTGGACTCTATGACCTGAGTCTGTATCTTATATTCACATTCTTTTCCACTTAGAGTGTATTTAAATTCCAGATATTTGCATCCAATTGCTGCCTTTTGCTACAGCACCCTGTTCATGGTTTTGTTTTGTGTTTAGGGCTTTTTTTGGTTTTTTTTTTTTTTCCTGTTGTAGTCGTGTGGTGAAACAGGCAGTGGGAATGAGTTCTCAGAGCTATATTTTAAGGTAAAGGGGGTGGACCAACATCATCAGATATGGGAAATAGTGTGTGTGCATTTTTTTAGGGAGCACTGGTTCCTTCTCCCTTGAGAAACTGTTATAATTGAGGAAAATGAGGTTTTGATAGATAAGGTTCATTCTGTATAACTGGGTTTTTTCTTTGCTGGTCTCAGTCTTCTCCTGTGACTGTGTAAGAGCTGGTTCAGTATGGAGTCAGTTCTTCAGGATGTTAGCTTTTCATCATTCTCATTAACCATAATTTAATATGTGCACACTTTTGATAATTTGGTCTTTGTTTCTACCTTCAGGATAATTTATTGGCATTGAGTCTGCAATGCATTAGCATGAGTGCAACCCACATACCCATAGAGAGGATAACCTAAAAATCTGCTATTCACATGTAGCTCCTCTAGTGTTGTTTTAAGTGGAACAACTAGTTGCTTCTTTAAAAGAAAAGAGATACAGAAAATAAGAAGCCTCTGATAACTTGGTGTGCTGCACTGCTCTCAGCTAGCCAGAGGCATTTTGCTATGATTTTTTCTTTGTGAGTGAAGGTGGTTATGGACCAGAGCTAATGAGTGCTGAACAGGACAAGATCTCTTGATGCTCTTAGCAAGCCCTTCCTGCACTGCTCTGCCCTTGTCTCTGTCTCTCTTTGCCTTTCAGCTTTACAAGGACTGCTGCTTTGGATGGTGTTGGTGGGTACTTGGCGAGTGTAGTGTAGGGGAGAGAGGCAGCAGGAAGATGCCTCAGATGTATTTTCACTTTATAACTTAATCCCAAATACGTTTGAAAAAACATTAAAGTAAATGAGTCAGCACATTTCAACTCTGTCCTACTTTTTTATTCTCAAGTGCAAAAGCATGGGAATGGTTTTTA
Organism: Cnemophilus loriae; assembly: GCA_013397755.1. Taxonomy (NCBI): domain Eukaryota; kingdom Metazoa; phylum Chordata; class Aves; order Passeriformes; family Corvidae; genus Cnemophilus; species Cnemophilus loriae. Next base: position 2,100,578 of record VZTF01001716.1, read on the forward strand.
GGAGATGGCCTGTGGTGTTGGAGAGGCCAGTTAGTGTTTTTCCAAAGTGTACTGTTATTTCCGAGTCTTAACCACCTGTGGGGAGGAAACAGTAAGTGTTCGTTTCAGCGCTGTGCACAGTTGCACATGTAATAGCCGATGTTTCTTGAGGTGTGAATAACATCTGGTGGGTTGTATAGCACAAGGAGGTTGGCAGCAGATTGATGCTCCCACTTAATTGTTGGAGGTAGGACCAACTTTTACAGGCGAACACGCCTACTTCTCCTTTTCCTGAAGTTCTCCTTTGTAATGCTGCCGAGAGTTTGTTGTCTTTGAGGGGCTCTCCCCCCAAAACAGATTATGAAAAAATAGAGTAGAAATAAATAGATTTAAGAAAATAATTAGTATTTAAACAATTTAAAAATGAGGCAAAGCTCAGGTTGAAAAGAGAAAAGATAAAAACACTGAAATTAAATTTATTACTAAAATAATAATGAAAATGTAACTGAAAATTCAAAGTACCATCAAAATCCAAATAGAATAGTAAATGAATCAGTCATGGCTATTGAAATCTGGATTTCTGACTTCAAAGTTAAAGTAATAAGCCTAAGAACAGGCTCCTAATAGTATGCAAGACAAGGAAATGACTGTCACGCTTACCTGAGCATCACTGTGCTGGAATTACAAAGCCAATATCTTGCTATTGTGAATGATGCTCACACCACAGTTGTTGTCTTAAGATGCCGAAAGGAATGCTGTGTTCTGTGCTCAGTAGGAAAACTTCTTCCTGCACTTGCGCTGCTCTTCTCTGCAGAAGTGCTATGATCCACAGGTTCTGTGGATCTGGGAGGACAGATGGGCCCAGTGTGTACTTAAGGCTTTGGTGTGATTAATGGTGGTGGTGATGATGATGAATGGGGTCAGACCTGCCAATGGTATCAAGGTAATGGTAACCTGCACAGAGAAAACCTCCTTTTTATGGGGTTGGTTTTGGAAGTCAGGAGAGTCAGGAAGACCTGCCGATGAGACATCACCTACAATGCAGTAGATTTGGAAAAGAGAAAATGAAATGCCAAACCTGTCTGCAGTCATCACTGAAAGCAAATGACAGCAAAATTGTTCAAGTTGACTAGAAATGTGAATCACTCATAAATATATACTGATGGTGACTGCAGAGAGATTAAAGGACTTAAAGTCTGAAGGGGAGGAAACCCCTTAACCACTCCCCTTCCTATCTCCTAGGAGAGACATAAGGACATAAGCAGCTCAGACAGATTAGACCAAAAAGATTAGGCAGGAATGACAGGAGAAATATAAAGAACAACTCCATATAGAAACAGCAAGTGGTGAGAAAAGTGCAAAATAGGTCTTAGAAATAGGTGGTGATAATGCATAGGCACATACTGTGGTAATTCATAGCCTTAGCCAGACCTGAAATGATCTTTATACGTAAAATATTGTTAAATCAAACCTATTGTTTAACTTGTATGTCATGCAGAGTTGCCTCCATATCATCCCTGATTCAGCCAAAACAATTGGTACGTTTAGAGTTAGATTATGCAAAAGAATTGTGTTCTAAGTCCTGCTGCATTTAATATAAAATTGGCACATACTTCAAGTGTTTTGCTGACCAGCGTGTGTTTGTAAAAACAAAGTGAAAGAGGTAACTGTGCTGAATATTTCTAGAGTGGTTTATACTAATGAAGAAAATTCTAGATATAGAAAGAGATTTTAATGTTCTGTTTCAGAGTAACAAAAATTATTTTCTTATAACTGCAAATCTTTTCAGGAATATGAAAACCAGTCTACTGCAGAGGCCAAGTTTGTAAAGCAGTTGGATCAGTGTGAGATGATACTGCAAGCATTTGAGTACGAAGAGTTGGAAAACACACCTGGCAGACTGCAGGATTTTTTTGATTCAACTGCTGGTATGACATTTGGGCTTCTTTTTTTTTCCTCTTTCGTAAATGAAATAGATACCTTGCCTTTTTTTTCTGACAGACATTCAGAGCAAGTGAGAACTAGTTATTTTACTCATTGCTCAAGTCCCCTAATATTTCTGGGGAAACTTTGTGCAGTGTGAACATACCTGCCATTTATCTGTAGGTATTAAACCTGAATTTCATTTATGCCAAATTCCTTTTACATCACTTTTTACCTAGAGAGAGGCTCAGCTTTCATTACACTTGGATATTTGTAAGGATCTCCCTGAAACATCAGAGGGGACATAAAGGAGTCTTCAGTGTTCACCCATGCTCTGCCAGCAGCTTGTTTGTACTCTGTCAATGTTTCAGGACCCAGTGAAGTAGAATTTGTTACCCCCAAGTGAGCTGTGTGACCAGCCCAAGGTTCCTGTGAGAACCACCTCAGTGAAATGGTTATGTTACAACTGTGTTACTCTTTATTCTATCCACTGCTTTTCACCCTTTGCAAAATACACTGGTAGTTGAAAGCAGAGCTAGGTAAAATAATAATGTTTATAATTTTGGCAAGGGAGTTGAACATCAGAGGAGTACTGTGACTAACTCATCCTGTCCTGGGGAAAAAACCTAGGGATAGACGAACTCTAGGGATAAGAGGACCAGCAGTCACCAAACAGAGTCCTTGACAAATCCCATTTATACTTTGGTGACTCCCCAGGGAAATAATAATCTCTCTGGAAGATGTAATACTTTGATTAGGGAAGGAAAAAAAAAGGACAGCATGAATGAAGCTGGAATGCTTTATTTTCTAACTGACATCTTTGCTCCCCTACCAGAATACAACAAGTTAAATTGAGCTGGTGTCTGAGTAGAGCCTACAGCATACACCCTAAGTGCACCTGTAATTGGAGTGGTTTCCTGTAGCACAACACGTAGTATCAGATTATCTGGGTCAGGGTGCATCCCTTTTTCAGCTCTTAAGTATCTTAATAGAGCACAAAATGTAAGCTTTTTGTGAAGAAGGGGTGTAACTACTCTTAACTCTGTAGCTGGATTGAACTTGGAGCATTCACTTTCTTAGAAGAATAATTTGACATTTATTATGAGCCTAAAGTGACATCACTGCTATCAATCCAATGCCAGCCTTTCACACAGGGCAAAATGTGAGCATTTTTCATTAACCTTCCCTTTCTTTTGTTTTGCAGGGAAGTTTGTTCACCCAGAAATGCTCCAGCTTGTATCTCTGATTAACACAGAAAGGAAAAAAAGAATAGCTGACACATCTCATCCACATTCCTGAGGTGTTCCTAAATGCTGTAGCCATAATAAATACTTTGTTTTATATTCTGGTCATTATTTTTCCTCCTATAACATCACTGATTCTGCTGGCAGATTTTTTTCCTGTGCATTCACTGTGAGAATCCCTGGACCACTTAGAGAGGAGCAGGTACTGTAATTGCCTCCCAGATCAGAGGTTGTGTCAGGGAACAAAGAATTAATATATTTGGGGTTTTCCTTATTTCAATCAGCCTCTGATTAATGCAGTCTTAGTTACAAATAGGTTCTCCACTGGAGAAATTCAGGTACATTTAAAAATTAGTTGATTGCAATCTAATCTGTTCATGTAATGCACTGTGTGGACCAAGTGGTCTTGTTCTGTGATTTCTAAATATGTATGGATTTAACTACCTTCAAAATGGGTTAATATCCACTCAGTGCTACACAGAAATTAGACCAATGAGCATGTGTCTGTAGAAACTCTTGACTGAGCTTAGAGATGAGATGTCTTTGGAGTGCATAAGCCTTAAGTGATGGTGGATAAAACTGGTAATCTCACTAATTACATTTTCTCAATATCTTCTTGTTTTGTACAACTTTTCCCCTCTTCATGTGTTGTATCAGGGAATGGTGCCAATATTTCCATAAGGTCTGTATTCCTGACTCCCCTTTTACAGACTCCTTCACAGGTAATTGATAATCACAGAATACCTGAGGTTGGGAGGGACCTTTGGAGTTTGTGCAATCTAATGCAGAAGCCTGTACAGCCATGTAGACCTGGCTCCCTTCTTCAGGCTGTCACACGCTGGTACCAGTTCTGCTGTAAATGAGTTTCTGGCACAAGTAACAACACTAATGTAGAAGTACAGAATGATTGTGAAGTAAAGCTGTAGTGGTGGTAAATGCCATAATGAGCCCAGTGTCTGCACACCCAACTGCTGAATCGTGTGCAGCTGGAGATGAGGGCAATGCCGTGATTACCAAATAAGCAAAATCTGCACCTGGAAAAGTTACGTGGTAGAGACCTGGAGTTCTCTGTCTTCCACCTCATGTCAAATGAAGCAGCATAAAACTAAATTCAATTGTCACACCCTTTAAAGGTAGGCAATGTATCTGAACACACATTTTCAGGCACCATGACTCAGGAAACGCTTTCTTTATGCAAACCTCGGGGGCCTGACTGAAGCTCACAAAGCATTCTGTGGCTGGTACATTTCCTAGAGCACAGAGTGCTGTGCAGAGATGCTGGGAGCTTCTTGCCTTAATGGCTGCGACAGTGCACAAAATCTGCAGAGCGTATTGGTCTGGTTCAGAGGAGATGTGAGAAACCTGCTCTGCTCAGGAGACCCCCAAGGCAGCAGTCGTGCCTTGTGGAAACCCTGGAAGAACAGGTTGCACTTTGCTGAGCTGATTAGTGGTTCGTGGCAGCAGACTGTCATACTCCAAAGAGGGATGGAGTGAGGCCCACTGAGCTTTCATCAGCATTTTTATTCCACCTAGGTGCACACAAATCATAGTCTCCGTTAGTTTGCATTGAATGCTGAGTGTGAAAGAGCTATGGATGCATGGAAGGGCAGAATTGAGAACATTCTTGACAAACCAGAACAGTGGCCCTGAAGAGATGTTCAGTGGAGACACACCCAGCACAAATACTACCCCAAGCAGGAACAATCCATTCCTGCAGCGCAGCAGGAGGCTTCCCCATTCTGCAGGGGATCAAGGGGACGGAGTGTGGAATCCCATGCACAGTAATCACAGAGTGATTTGAGTTGGAAGGGACCTTAAAGATCATCTGGTTCTAACTCCCTTGCCAGTAGTAGGGTCACCTTGCACTAAACCAGGTTGCTCAGTACTACTGGAAAACACAGAATTAAAACATCACAAAGGGTAAAAGAGTAAGAGAGAAATTTATTTTTAATAAGAATATCAAGAACTTCATTTACACAAACTAAGTTGTCCATTAATATCTTCCATTTTAAATAAATTCACATTTATGCACAAAACCACGTAAAATAAGCTAGAAAATTGTCACAAGAATACTAGAAAAACAATTAGATTTGCTTCCATGCTAAAAATTACACTAAAGAGGCATGTGATACAAACGTCCAAAGTTAACTTATGTCCAGTAGAACATTACAAAAGGACTTTCAACTTTGTAAAAACTAACAAAAGCCACACAAGAAAAACCGAAAATCACTTAAAGCCACGTTTTCTCACAAAATTTTAAGCAGTCTGTAATGTCAAACTCACTAACACTGATTTGAAGCTTTGGCGTATGCTCAAAAAATGCATCCATTTTCAAAGTAGCCAGGCTCTTTTCCATCCTATTTACTGATAACGTTGTGCCCACCTCAGTGTCTGGTGAGCTGAGCAACGAAACATGCGGACTGACACGAGCTCACTACACAGCAAGATAGTGTCACAAATGTGCTGCTCTTTCCTTGGAAACAATGTTAAAAGAATGCAATTCAGAAAACATGCTGAATCAAAGCTGAGAGACGTCTGGCTCTTGGTGATTGAGCAGAGATAATGCAGTTGGTGGAATTACATCCTGGAGCAAAGCACAACAAAATTTGACACCAAAAGTGAAGTTCTTATCCTGTGTATTGTCAGGTAACAGGGTCTACGCTAGCTGCTCTGAAGGCATGGGCTCTCTAACCTATGGCACGTCTGAAGCCAAATGTTGGGTTTGTATTCTTTCACTTAAGGCTGTATCTTGACCGAGGCTCATAAATATCTCTTCCCTTGGTTTTGAGGGGAAGATATGGAGGCAAAAATACTAGAGATTCCCTCCACTGCGCTTGATTTTCTAATTAATTTCACTGCCAAGTCTTACCAAACCAAAGAGAGCAAGCAATGGTGCACGTTCTTAAACTGAAATATTTCCAGCCAAAATGACCATCTGAAATCAGCAGCTGTGATAGGTTCAGTTTCTGTAAGAATAACCAGGTGTCTGTTTCTGCCCTCCTTAACTCTGCTGCCTAATAGGTGTAGGGCAATGCCAGACTGTACCAGTAAAGGAGAAACAGCTTTTTGTGACAGTAAGTGATTTTAATTCTGTTAAGAAATGGATCATGTACAGACACTCCTGAGCAAAGGGCACCTGGTATGGATGGTAGACAGCTGGTGTATGGGCTACTGCTGGCAGTTGAATGCTTTGCACAGCTCTAGGTCCATCTGTCTGATGTGGCACTGAGAGGGAGCCCAGAAACCAACAGATAGAAAAGAGGAAACCAAAATAAATAAGAAACAGAGACTGGGAGATTGTTAGAGAAAAGTCACATGTAACTGAAAACTATTTAGTCACTTAACACAGAATTTAGTGCATTATAAGCCAATGACTTGTGTGTGGTTTTGATGATGTACAAAGTACCTGGTGATAAAATGGCCCATCTAAAATAGAAATAGGGAGAGGAAACATTTCTCCAACACAAGGCCAGGATGGCAATTTTCCAAAGCTGACAAAACCTTGTTCCATGGGTTGTGTGGTGAGGGAGGGCTGAAAATCACTGTCTGGGCAAGTCTCTGAAGAGAGGCATGTGGGGCTCAGGAGGGCCTGCTGTTTAACACTGAAGCTCTTCTTCACTTTCAGGGAGTCGGGCGCCAGCAAGGGAGCTCTGAGCACTGGCATGGGCTGTAGAGCTGAGAACTTCTTCAAAACTGCCTCCCGGGTGGCTTGTCCCACCAACCTTGGTCTGAAACAAGGCAAACAGAGAACAGCAAGTTCCTCTGCTCACACTGAAGCAAGTCCCGTTTCCAATCCACCCCATGGCCAAGGAGGGCAGGGAACTGTTCAGGCAGAGAACACGTAGGGATGGGTTTTTCCTAAGAACAACAGCTGTAAAACCGGTCAAATAAAGCAACTTCTTTACTCCACAATTTCTAAACTAGAAAGGCTGCCATCATAAAATCTGCCAGTGGCATGTCTCATGTGCTTAAAGGAACCAGTCCCTAAGTAGATCCCAGGTAGGATCTTAGACCCTAGCAGTAAACCCAGTGTGGTTGTTTACCTGACTAGCTCACACTGTTTTTTTTCCAATTCTATGCAGGCTGGATAAGACATGGATATTAAAATAAATTGGTTCATTTGCTGAGTGGCCCACATGGCAACACAGCTGCTCACAAAATACATAAACCATACTGGAATTTTGGACAGCAGAAGGAATGTAGTAACCAAAGGACAAACCCAGCAGCTTGAATCCCTTCAGGCACTTGTAGCTACCTAGATACTGGTATATAAAATTGCCAGCAGCATTTTCATGGGGGGAGGCAGGGAAGAGATACCAAAATACATGAAATCAAACATATCCAATGTGCTTGCACATCTACTTCCAGAATGCTTCAGGTCACTGACTTTGTAATGAGTATTAAAAATAAAAATCAGTAAGACTAAATCTCTGAAAAAGAAGTTTCCTAACAAAGATGGAGCTGTATCTAAAGATTTGGAAATGATCAAGACTAAGTGATGAAGAGACAAAGCCGTTGTGACTGGGTTGTCTTGGTAGGAGAACATTCTTTTGTGGCTTTGCTTGCAGATATGCCCATTCCAAGTTGATTCAAGCCTGAAAATAGGGCAAAACATTTTACTCCATCCTAGAACTGGAGCAGAACTCAACAACAAGCTGACATTTTTTCAGCCTCTCAGCTACTGAATGCTCAGGAAGATTATTTTAATTAAATGAACTTTGTGTTCTAAGTTTCCAAAGGGTTAATCCTATGTAATCCTGTTTCTTTAGCTAGCACAGCAGCTTACCTAGCTTGAAAGTCCAACAAAACATTTAATTCATCAGAGTTCAGATTTTCAGAAAAGTTGAAAAAAATGAGGCACCCTGGTCCTGTTTGATTTCCAGGGGAAAATGAACTAGTATACTCTCCCAAGAAAGCTGCAACCCAAAGTCCAAACTCCAAGAGCAAATAAAATCTAATTTGAAATTTGACTTCTAAATGTTATGAAACCTGAACATCAGTTTTGGCCAACTGCAGAACACTGTAGGATCACTGACGATTTGGAGCTAATATGGCGGTTGGAAAGATGATAAGACTACTGCTGTTCTTTTTTCAGGGTCCCCTCTGGGTAGTTCTCCACTTTCTGAGAGCACAACAAAATCCTAGAATTGAAAGGTAACTCCATGATTTCTCCCCCCACGCCCTGGTCTTCCTAATCTTGCAAGCCCTGGAACAGAGGCAGGAAAAAGGAGGAGCAATGCTGAGACATTCCCATTTGTCTGCAGTCAACCCTGGAGATCCATGACTCCAGCTTCCCTTCCCCATTCATACAAAGAAATGAAAGAAAGAAAGAGAATACAGAAAGCAAATATTTTGAGAAAAAGTCTGTGAGTTTGCCAATAAAGATAGACACTGAAGGTTTCATGAGATGTAGAGGATTATTTCAGACTCAAAACTTACTGTATTGTCCTGCTTAATCACAGATTTCTTAAAGGTTGATCTAAGAGCACTCTGAATACAAGAGGCTGAGCTGGCATGACAAATACTCTCCTCTAGAACACCTTTGCTTAATCAAGAAAATAAGATCAGGCTTCTCAAGCAGATCATTGTGAGAGGAAATGGTCTTCAGAGATGTGCAGTTTGAATTACCTAATTCTATTTCTGAATGACACATTGAGGTGACTGGGAACAGACATTCCTTACCACCACTATTTCTGGCATTTCTGAGACCATTTGCTTACTTTGGCAGGCAGCAGAAATAATTTCTCAATAACAAAGCAAAGAAAGACAATTTCTTTGCCTATTGCCTTCATTTTCCGTTAGCGCTCTTGCACTACCATGAAATTCTTGATGGAGCAACAAATTCAGTCTCCTGTACAACTGATAGGGACAACTAAGCTGTCACACTAACACACACAGCCATTCAACTCTGCCCCTAACCTTTACCTTAAGGCTTGTGACAGTGGTTTCAACCTTCTCTTCAAACGATTTGAAAGTTGGAGAATTCCTAGGAGAAAAGAAAAAGTTGAAGGGAGGAAAAAGAGTCAGTTGCCAACATCATGGGATAACTCCACAATTTGATCAGTTCTTACCAGGCAACACTGCCAGCACAGAATGAAGGCTGGCTGGCAGCACAGGGCTCTGAACACTCACTTGTGCTCTGTCAGTCAAATCCAATTATGGTAATCGGATGAGTATTTTTTAGCTACAAATTTTCAAAAGCAGAACCTGCCTAGTAATTGAAACCAAATGATAACTGGCCTGCCTACTCTATGATGCATTTATCATGTTCTCAGAACAACCAGACAATGCTGCCTGTAATGCTGCTTTTCTATGGCTTTATCCATTGGTATGGTTGCTGTAAAGAAATAAACATTTTTTTCAGCTGATGAGCAAGTTCAAAACCTACATTATTAAAAAAATGCCAAGTTTAATGTCCTAAGGCTGGGAAGAAGGAGATTAGAACTACATGGGAAGTGGGTTCCAAATGCCTTTGAGGAATCCTGTTCCCCCCACTCTGTGATTTTGTGACTGCTGCTTTCAAAGACAAAGACTTTACAGAGACTGTGTTCCTAAGGTGCCTTTCTGACTAAGCTAAGCTTTTCTCTGTGTTCACCCAGCACAAAGGAGACTTGGGCAAGTCTACAGTGGGTGAAGGGGACCTTCTTCTGGTTCTCTGCTCCTTGCTTGGCACTTGAGAGCTCAATTACAGCATATGTTGTGCTTCTTAATTAGTGAAGACTCTGAAGCTCAGGCACTGTTGTCCAGCACAGTTCCTGGTTCTGCAAATACATTTATATCATATTCCTCACCAGGCTGAGTTAAAATTACCCCAGTTTAAGGGAAGGGCAAACAGAAGCCAGTTGGAAAAATAATGCAAATTTAGTTTCTGTTATTTAGATGACAAGATTTTTCATAGGGCAAGAAGGGTCAAAAGGAGAGAGGAACTGAGTTTTATAACTTTTATTTGACCCATAGGTCACATCAGTGAATGCTTGCCTTAAACTACCCACCTGCTGAAGTTGAATGAATTAGCATCCATCATTTAGTTGGGAGTTTGGTTTTCATGAATGCTTGGCGCGGAGTGGGGACAGTCTTGTACTTAGAGGGCAAGGGAGTAAAAAGAAAGCTGGATACTAATTTTATTGAAAACAGTCACAGCTTTACTTGAACAGACGTCAATATTTGGCTGCAGTCACATAAAGCATGATTATAGCCATTAAAATATGAAAGCACCCATGTAAAATCCCTCCACAGGAGCATGATCCAAAGCCTGTTGGAGTGGAAAGCTTCTCTGACGTTAATGGGCTTTGGCTGATGTTCTAGAGACAGCAAAACAACTGAATTTCAGATTCAGTAATACAAACCTGATAACAATCAGCTACCCAAATACATCTCAGAACTGCTTCATTTACTCAAAGGCTTGTACAAGAGATTAAGCAGTTAATGCAATTAAAATGAAAAAAAAACCCCATAGATAGCCTGTCCTGCAGCCCTCATCTACGTGAATAACCTTAATTGATTGAAGTGAGACGACTCATCCAACTAAAAACTGCAGGATCAGGATCAAAGTATGCAAATCCCCCCTCATTACTCTGTTGAGCATCACCATAGCAAATAGAATGTGGGTAGCACATTACCTCATTGCAGGCATGCTTATGGAATGGCGAATAGAGTAGCTGTGGAATGAAAGCAAAACATAAGAAAAAAAAGATGTAAAATTCAATTTCCAATATGATTATAATGTATTTTTTTAACTTAGCTTTAAATGTACGCATACATATTTTCAAGAGGGCTGGTATTCTTCCTCTCCTGATGGCAAGGGCTTGTCAAACTCCAGCTCACTCTCAGCAGTAAAGATCTTACCACCACATTCTCACATCAACTGATCAGAAATGGGGCTCAAAAGAATGATGCAAAATAGCTCCTGGCAAAAATCTATTTAAATGGTGCAGACCCCGGCTATCTACAGAGACATGTGAGAGAGGTACAGAGAGCCACCTCCGTGTCCCACAGTGACAGAGGACGAGCTCTGTGTTGCGCAGGAGGGATACACCCCAGGTTTGTGCACATCAGCAGAGCTGGTTCAGTACCAGCTCTGCTGATGAGTACCCAATCTCAAAAGGCTCCTGCACAACTGGTTACCTAAACAAGAGGCTTCTTTAACTAGAGAGGCAGCTCTCTCACTCATCTGCACCTCTCCAGGACATTTCACCTCCTCCTTCACTCCTCAACTTTACCAAAGGTAGGGAGCTATTTTCCACAGCTCTTGTCCAGCTCTCCTGGTGACACTTCCCTCCTCAGACTTCCCAGCAGCAGGAGTATTGGAAGGTTGCAAGCAGAGGATGGCGCCTCTGCATTACTCAAAGATCCCCAAATCGTGCTGCACACCTTTAGACCTGCAGATGCCACCCACACTGACTGCTTGACTTACATGAGCCAAATTCTCCCACCTGAGCCACCAACTCTGCTTTCACAGCATCACCTGTTCCCCGCTGCTGGGAAGCATCAAGCCTGGTCTAAATAAGAATCTTTGTTTGAAGTTTAAGAACTTTCCATAAGCACATTTAGATCTGAGCACTTTACTTAAAGTGTGTGTTGCAAGAGTGTGTCTTTTTCCGAAAATCCCTGCATTGCTACTTTCAGTGTTGACTGACAGCTGCAGCCTGGTCTGACTGAGAACAGGGAGAGCTTTACCATAAGGGTCACCAAGACTTGGCTGCAAGCAAAGCATGATCATAGCATGAAAAAATGAAAGCTCTCATACAAACAGCACGTGTTTGTTTTAAACTATACAAAATCAGAGCAGCACTGAGTCAATATATAGATATTTTTTTCCAGATTAAAGATTCAGAAATGGGGGTGGGGAAGGAATTGAAAAGCTATTTGGCAAGCAGGTGGAACAGTGAGATCTAATACAAATTGTTTGCTGTTGTGTATATTTTAAGGCTTCTGCGAAGATCAGATAGACAAGAACTGACAGCAGACAATGCAAATATTTCATGTTCAATTCTTCACATAATTTTTAAGACTTAAGAAAGATTAGCCCAAACATTTCACAAGAACAGCAAATCTTTAACAATCCTCATTAAATTAAGCAAGCATCCTTGCCGTTTTAGTCTTGTAACACACAACAAATAAGCAAAACTAAAGTTTGGAAGTATTTCAGCTTAGACTGCTCCTCTTCTAATAGCAAAACATTCCAAATACAAAGGTATAAGTCAGAAGAATAAATTCACACAGCTGAGAGATGGCACATGACAGACAATCCAAATATTAAGTGCATTTTTTTTGAGTTCATATTTTAATTTCTCTGAAGAGGTAAGAATGCAGGTTATAGAAACAGTGCAAATATCTTCTTTTAGTACAAGCCTAAAACATTAAGCTTTTTTTTAAGACATACATGTCTGTGATGGTGATCCATGCAGAGAATAGAGATCCTTCATGACAGAGGTTGGTAAATGTTACATTTTGGTTTCATGTCAGAGTGAGTTAAGAAGGTCAGTCTATGCCGTACTTTGAAGTTTACTCAGTGAAGTAAGAGTCCTTGTTAGGATAACTTAGCTGAATGGAAAAAATGCTCTTGAGCTTTTTGGTGCACTGAAGATACTACAAGGCCAGAGGGACTGGCAGGGCATTCAGGGCTGTTCAGCCTCTCTTCAGGGTGAACTGATGTAAAGCCAATCTACTTATAGAATCTTTGAGTACACATAAAATTGTTTTCTAATTCATCATATATTCAAGTGCTTTACAGAATCAATAAACTCAAACTCTAAATATAAAGAACTCTTTTATCATCTTCAGAACTTGGAAAATTCCCCAGGACTCAAGACTTCTAAAGAATTATGACTAAGATACATTTGCTCTATGGAAGAAGAGGTAATTAAATACTTCACATGATCTTCACAAAACTCAGCTGAATAGAATTTTTACTGTTTGTTGCTCATGTTCGAACCTCTGACAAAAAAAAATATGGTTGAGAGAATGGGATTACACATAAGTAGGTTTTCCCAAGACTAATGTCTTTTGAATGCGTTCATTTTTTGAATTTGAGACTAATCTACTCAAGGCAAACACTTAGTCCAATCCTTTTCTTGTTACACTCACCACGCTGTAAAAATGAGGCATAACAGTTTAAGTAGCATATGCTTTTATTCTATATAATGATGCTGAAAGCAAAGAGGTTACTGCATTACAGTCCATAAAACAAATCCTGTCAAACACAGAGGCAGTATTCAAGGAGAGAAATGTATCTTACCCAATTGAATGTGATCTGTGGTGGATGCATAAGGAAAGAAAAGCAAGAGTTAAAAGTATTAGGAAAAGGTAACAAAAATAGACATATACATCTGTAGCATGTCAAACTGCCCAAGGAGAAAAATAAAAATAATTTTCATTCAAATCTTGATGCTGGAAATCACAGTAGAATGTGGATCAGTTCAGATCCCTCCAAAGCAAAAATTTTCCCACAGTCCTTCACTATGCAGTCACCTATTCTGTATGCATTAAAAAACAGAAGTTTTGTCTGCTAAATTTTGTGTTCTCTTCATTAGAACAGATTTAAACAATGCTAACTGGTTTCCCTCCTCATAGCCTCCCTTAGTATCATTAAAGAGAAAGTATAGGTGAACTGGAATTGTACATGTACATAATAGCAATTTTTTTTTTTTTCTCCTCTGAATTCCATAATCATCTCTCAGTTTAAAAGGCTATGGAAAAAATAAGGAGTTTTTAATTCTTGAAACAACATTTTCTAAAATACTTGTTCCTTGTTGAAAACAATACTTGAAACACTTTGTCACTGTGTTCCAGCTCACAAAACACTTAATTAAGGCAGAACTGGGAGAGACACACTGATATATAATATTCAAAGGATGTCATTAATGCTCCAAAGTTGAGAAATGATGAGGCAGACAAGCCTCTCCTTCATCTGTGTTACTGATGTAGTCTTTAATTACAGACCACTTCAAGGGAACACCTGCCTCATGCAGAGAGCCAGATAGATGGTGCACATTTAATGAACATCTCTTCAAATACTTATTTTTCACATCCTTTCTCTATGTGTGGTGCGATGCATTACTTACTGCACAATGTTCATACTTTGCTCCAAAGAAAAACATTTCTTCAGGTTTATTTACAGGGATATACACATCATCATGTATACTGGTGCTTTGCAAACATTCATGGGATTATCTTCACAACACGTTTCTGTTTAGGCCAGTTTAAATAATACTGTTGCCCTCATTTTACTACCTGCTGTCTCTCAGTAACAGCCACTCCCTTCTCCATGTCAATACAGATACTTGCACAGACATATGATAAGGAAATCTGTTACTGTAGACCTCTAAAAATCAGCACAAATGAAGGGGAAGTGAGAGAAAACAACTGCCTTACCCATCAGCAAAAGAAATGCTTATGAACTTACATTCTGAAGCAAGGTAGTATTGCTATTTCCTTTATAGGGGTACCAAAAGACAGAGAGGTTTGAGAATGGTAGTTTCAGGCATGACAGCTACAACTTCTGGAGGAATTCCGATCTGACAGCAGTTTTAAGTGCCCAGAACATCCCTACGTTGCAGAAATCCTCAGACTGTGCAAAAACTCCATCACCACAAAAAATAACAACAACAAAACCCCCAAACGGCACAAAAATAAAGGCACAGCAAAAATCAACTCCCAAAGTTGTAAAGCAGATTAATCACACTTGAACCATCACCAAAAGATTTTGGCCCAACCTGCTTCTAAAAACTTTAAATGACAGAGATTTCATAGCTTTCAGAAATAACCGTTCAGCAGCCCTCGTGAGCCACGAGGCTAGACTTGCTAGCCCTTCTCTACAGAGCTGCCTGGTCTGTGCTCCCCATCTCTGCTTTTGATTTTTTTTTTCCATTTGTCAATAAAGCACCTTACACTTTTCTACACTGATTTTATTTTATCATTTAAAATAATGTGGATTTCTAATCCTGGTGCCTAAAGTGATTGCATACCCTGCCACTGCAATAATATGGGAATTCTAAGTGATGCCATCCTGACACCTGCATCTAACCCAGCAGTGAAAGTGCTGATGAGTAACAGACTCAGGACAGATGCCTGCAAAATCTTGCGTTATGGTCAGCTACTGAGACCTATTCTTTGGATATAATTTTCAATTCCCTATGCTCTCTTCCTGCTAAAGCAGTAGCACCTAAGCTGTATTTCTCTAGTTCTGCAAAAACAGTACAGGCAGCCTTATCAAAGTCAAGCTCTATCACATCTCCTACCTCCCATCTATCCTCTATGACAGGTGCTGTCAGTTCAAGATAATTGTTCTTGACAAACCCTTTTATGTTTTTGCCATCATGCTATCTTCTAGATGCTTAGGAAATAACAGGTTAATGCATTCCTCCAGTATCTGCTTTGTAGTTCCCAGCACTTCCCTTGCCCCTCTGGAGAGGAATTAACTTTGCCTTCCTCTATCCCCCTGGGGCCTCCTATACCTTCTGTGCTGATCTCTGAGGGGCACATTCAACTGCCCCAGTTATGGCCTTAGGCTGTCCCTCCCTGCAGTCTTTTGTGTCTTTCCACGTGCGCCTTCCAACTCCTGGCAGGAATGAGGCATTATATTACCTTCATTTATCTTGAGAGCTGGCTCATCCCAGGCACTGAATTTGAAAGGGGTCTGTATGATCATGTAATTAAAGAAAACGTACCAGACAGCTGAATGAAGGAGCCATACAAAATGTAACTGCTGACATCCTAATTTGCATGCATGCCTTTGTTAGCTTAATCTTTAAATACCTTTACTTGAGTTAGCAGCAATGTATGTGGTAGTGTGCATATAGTAGTGTAGTGTAAGTAGTTTACTTTTTCTTTCTTTCCTCTTTTTTTTCTTAAAGCAACCCAAAACCCAGAAAGTCTCTCACTTGGTATCAGAACTTGTTTCTAAAACAGTCATCAGCAAGAATGAAACATAGATCCATACAGACAACTGCAGAGTAGTTCAGCAGTAGTCCAGCAGTATAGCATGAAAATATTCAAACTTTAGCAGAAAGCAAAGGAGAAAGGGATAAAGACCCTCAACTCTATCACATCTGTGCTCTTAGCAAAAGCCAGGTTAAAATGCCAGTGCACTCTCTAATACT
This sequence comes from Cnemophilus loriae, assembly GCA_013397755.1. NCBI lineage: Eukaryota > Metazoa > Chordata > Aves > Passeriformes > Corvidae > Cnemophilus > Cnemophilus loriae. The sequence continues at coordinate 2,116,824 of VZTF01001716.1, forward strand.
GAGATCTGAGCCTCTGATCACTGCCCTGTGAGTGACCTGGGACTACTCCCTTCCCCTTCGCCTTCCATACCAGAGAAATATTAAAAGAGACAATATGAGTTGAAGGTGGAGCAGCAAAAAAAAAAATCTTGATGGCATATAATTAATCACAAGACCTATTATGAAGAATCTATTATCTTAGCTGTATTGCTAGTGTCTGGTTTGTATCCTAAAGCAAAAGTATCTGTACACTGGTTTTGTATGCATTTCTGGTATTTCTAGAAACACAATATTAAATAGGATGCATTATGACTGTAAAGAGACCTTACAAGCACTATTAATTATTACAAAATCCAGAAAATGTAAAGCGCTAGTGATTATTCATGCACGAAATGAATTAGAGAGTTGCGACACTGGGAAGATGGGGTGGAGATGAAAGAGAAGCACAGCAGCTGCATGAAAAGCACTTGGTCCCCAAAGAGTGGCATCTCTGTTTTTTCAGACATACAGAATTTTATCATTTTTCTTTCTTATAGATTTTATCTTCTTGAATGCTAACACAGCAAAATAGCGCATTTGGGGGAGTCTGCCTGGCCTGTTGTCATTATATGATATTTTAGTAATATTTTTAGAGATAAAACGATGAAAATTAAGACCAAACAACTTCAGAACAGAAATATGTGTTTCACGTAGTGCTCTGTACAGTTGACATAGCAGGCAACATAGAAAACAGAATTTTGTTTCATAAAGAAGGCAGGTTTCAGTATTTAGTAAGTCTGACTACAAACCCTTTCAAAAATCACCATCACCACAGGCAGGGTGTAAGGCTGCTGAACATACTGGGAATTACGATGACATCTGGATTTTAGAAATCAGTTTCAAGTGTCTGCTCTGAGTGAAAGCAGAACAGGGATTTGCATCTGGATGTCATTGGTGACTATCAGCCTTAATGCCGAACCAAGAGAATTAAGCTAGAGTCTGATGTTTGCTTAAAACGGCATTATGGGAGGGGGTGGTGATAATCCATACACTAGATCACTGAAATAAAATTATTTGGATTAGCAAAAAAAGCAAGCCAACAATGACACAGAAAATTCCTGCCTCTTTACAGTTTACTCCCCCAAACACAAGTGGGATTGGAAAGGGAGGTGGAAGATTTTTAATAACCAGGTTATTTAAGTGATAAGGTTTGTAACATGACCCCACACACAACTTCACCTGCCTAAGCTGAGCCAAGAATTTAGGCCAGCTTTGTTGCTGAGGGAAGCATACTGACCATCACTCCAGATTTAGGATGTGCAGCAGATGCAGAAGGCCCAAGTCATGCCACTCTCTCTATAACTACGGGAACCTGGCTAGACCGCTTGCTGCTTCCTCATCAAGCGTCAAGAAAACTCTCCTAACGGAGAACTTAACTGAAAACAGCAGATATCCACAAAAAAAGCAGTGCTGGTAGTTCATATTTTCCTGAAAAATTCCCAAACAGGTTCAAGGTAATAATTTCAATCAAAGAAAGCTACTAGAAAACAGCTTTTTGATTAATCAAAATGCTTTTGGGCTCAGCCTCTGCTTTAAGCCCTTGGCTAAAGGGCTAATGGGATAAACACGTCCCATCTGCCATGTCAGAAGCATGACTGCCCATGGGCATGAGGGCTGATACTGATAGGTAAGACAAAGGCATTTGGTAACAGTGATTAATTAAGGGAAATATTAAAGGATAAATACGCTGTATTTTAGTGAAGACATTTCTGCCTTTGCAGTTAATCTCACCATGTGCAAAGCACAAGTAATAAGATCTGAGAAATCCTAAACTGCAAAGTCATTCTTCCATCTATGATCCAGAGCCAGCACTCATGGTATTCACACAGAAACTCTGGTCACTCCTGTAGGATCTAAAACATGGAAAAAGCAACAGGACCTGTTTGCTGAGCTGTGGGCTTGTCTTTGTTAGGAAAGAACATAAAATGAAACAGGGACTATGTTGGTGCCACATGCATCACACACATCTTGTACATTTCTCAAAAATACAGAATACAACTATAAATGCAGAGAAGGCAGAAAGAATTAACAAAGGTAGCAAAAAGTCTTGTGAAAGTGACTTATCCAACTAGAGCCTGGAAAGAGGGAACTGAAGTGAAATACAGTAAAACCACTAGAAATAATGAGCAAAATGAAGGTCAGAAGAAGAACTCACTCACTGTTTCTCATAATGGAAGAGCCAGAAGGCACCAAACGAAAGACCAGGGAGACTCCAAATAGGGAATGAACAAATAAACCACAGACTTTACCACATAAATTTCTATTCATCTGGGGAGGCATGAGGTATTATGAATTTCAAAAGCTCATATAAGTTAAATTCTAAATAAATTAATGAAGAAAAACCCTCAAGAAACTTTTAAACGAAGGCTCAAATTTCTATTTTAGAAAGTTTTCAACTCTCAGATTTCTGAACGATAAAAAAAATATACTAGGAAAATATAATTGCATGCGTGCTTATTCTTCTATCCTTTGATAGGCATATACGACTCATGAATGTTTAACTGTATCAAGTCAAAAATTGTTAGTTATGTTCATACCCTGGTTGCAAGTCACTCACTAAATTTCCATTTTGAACTGCAGTGTGGAAAGACACTGTAAAGCAGATGATAAGGTAAGGAAGATTTTCCTTTTTTTAGTTTTACCTAGAAAAACATTAGTACTTCTGTAGAGGATTTATTAAGCTGTATGTAAAAGGTAGGTATTAAGGGGGGACTCTAAAGATTTAAGATCCAGAATAAAAATAAAACATGGAAAAGAAGTTTTAGCTGCCATGAACTAAGCTTCAGCCATTTGCAGCACACACAGATCTTAGGCTATAGTTACCTCATACATTACAGAATAACAAAAAAGTGAGTACATACTAATGGAATAATATGTAATATTAATAAATGAGACCCTCAGGTCAAACAGTATATTGAATCCACAGGTCAAACAGTATCTTGTCGAGTTACTCATGTCCATTTATTTCATCACAAAAAAATCAACTCCTTCAAACACTCAAGAAGTTCTGTAATCCTACTACCTAATGAAAGCCGAATGCTGGTTTACAGTATACAATTTCTACTCTCATACTGAGGAACTTTAAGACCAACACTTTAAGACATACATCAAAATATAAAGTCTGACGCTGAAGTTGCCTTTAAGTGACAGTTCTACTGACCCCCACTCCTGTTACTTCCATCATATCTATTTTTATACAACTGCAGAACAAAACTTTGCAGTACATCTTGAAAAAAAGGATTAAAAATAGCTTGAAATATTTTTTGTCTTATCACAAGCAGCTCCTAGGTAAGATTCTTTTCTTCAGATGGTATTTTTCTCCAGCATCCACATATGAATAAAATTGGGTTAATAAAAATCTAACAGCAATTTTTTGTTCCATTTTACTTATACATTTCTTTGTGTTTGCAAAGTTATTACAAAAGGATTTCTGCCTGTACTTTATTTTTTAAAAAAAATAGGATTCATATAAAAATTCTCTTTCGTCATAATTATGCCTTCTTTCCAGTTAAAAGCATGAATGTTATGAAATACTCTAACTATAAACTACTTGAACCCTTAAAACACTAATGTAGAAGGAAAAGAAGAGCTGACAAATGATTTATACATTTTGTCCTCTAAATAAGACCAGAGAAGCAGCAGATGCTGATACCTCATATCTCCGAACTTCTTGCTGATAGCTGTTCCTACATTGCTGATAGCTGCTGTTGCTTTTTGCCCCGCATGGCTCAGGGTTTCGTGTGTTTTCTTGTAACTGGAAGCAAAAAATAGAACATAAATAGTGATAAGTATTAAAAAAGAGAAACTAGAATCCCTGCAAATAATCTCCCTCAAAGTCTCAGCTACTGAAATGGTAAAAAACATAGTAACTGTAGCTCAAAACAAATGGTGAGGATGCCCGTTTTCACACATCTTCCTAAGTGCAGGGCTCTCCAGAGCAATCCTTTCCTTAGCAATCCTCTCTTTCCCCCTTGCAGATAACATCCCCCAGATGGGCCAGCGCACACTGGTTAAAAGAATGCAGTGATTTGTTGACTACCTGCTTGATACAACTTCTGTTTACAGAAAATCATATTTACATCAAGTAAGTATTCTTCCAGCAGGCACTGACCTGGCAAAATCTGCTGTCTGAAGCACAGAAAAGAATCAGGACAAATACAACTCTGCTCTTTCAAGCATATACATATTAGGTACCTTTAACAGATACACTTCAAAATGATTCTGTGATATTTAAAATAGAATAAAATTATAAAATCTGTTTCCATATGCCACAATTTTCTTTTTATTTCACTTTTTAAAATTTCTTTAAAGGAAGAAGGTTTGGCAAAGGACAGACAAAGAAAGCTGAAGAAACCTAGACAGTGGATGCATATTCTTAGTAGGACTGAATTATTTTAAAAGATGTCACTAATTTCACTTATAGCATGCAGAATCATCTTAATTTACTGATCCAGAATACATGCTCTGACCCATACAGACCCTTCAGTACAGTTAACTTGCACTCTCAGAGTAATCAATAAGCTTTTCTGCACAGATGATTTTCTGCTGACTAAACTAATTCTGAGCATGTCAGAGGTTTCCTTCTGAGTAAATTATCTGATACTCCCCGTGACGCAGACAAGCTCAGAATTAGAAGTACTGACCTAGTACAAAACAAGAGCATACTATAATCAGTCTTGTATCCTGTGGTGTGCGTTGGCAGACAAGAACTGAAGAAATGAACATGAAAAATTCAGAAATAAAACTCCACTGGTTCTCATCCTCCTTCGAACAAAAACTATAGGATTGCAAGCATGTACCAAAATACACTGGCAATTGATTAAAAAAAAATCCTACTGCCTAAGTTCTTACAACAGGGTATTTTCTCCTTATTATTATGTATATTAAAGTAATAACTTTGTGGAGGAAGGAGTGGAAATAAGATTAACATTTGCAGTATGGCACATTACATTTTATGTCACATCCTTTTAGCCCCAGCAGTACCTATTGCTGAAAGTCCTCTGTTCAGGACTGTGTTTTACAAACCACTGGTTTCATGGCAGAGGCCACATAATGCTCTGTTCTTTCAGACAATATATTTTGATTTTATGTTCCTAAGCCACAACATCCCACTGACCAAACAAGTTCTTAAACTGCCAAGTGAAAGGGCTCCTTCTATGAAGGTGCTTGTCTCTGTTTTCACTAACAGGGCAACCTACAGGCAGCAACTGAAGACTACGGTACCAAATCTCTAGGAATCTCCAGTTAAGCTGAACGAAACACTCGCACAATGGTGAATGACAACAAGGGTTAAAACACTGCAACACTGACAGAAAGGGAGAAGCAATGGTTATGCCTGTTTTATTTATTCTAGTACAACACAGAGAAGACAGAAAATACTGTTTTTTACTGGATCCCCTTTCTCCTTAGCCAGTCTGTCCTTGGACATAGCAAGAATGCAATACTCTTATTTCACTGAGGCCTCGTCCTCTAGCTTAACTAGTTTAATAGCTCTGTCATTCTCCTGCTGACTGCAGATATACTCTCATATAAACTAGAATGCGATGAGACCCTAAAATAAGGATGCTACAGTCAAACTATGAGCACGTAGCTTTTTGGTAAGAGTTGCCTATGAAAAAGAAGAAAATCAAATATTCTGTTGCTTGTGGCATACAAGTCTTAAAGAGTTTGCTAACAGAAAAGCTTCCTGAACTATTCAGCACAAGTGGAATTTTGCTGATGAGAAAATGAAGGTCAAGGTTTGACTTCCAAGTCTAAAAGGTCCTTTGTAGCACAACCTGTTTATGAACAGGTTGAATGTACATAGTAAGATACTTTTCAGATATCCCTCTGAACTGATTTTTTGAAATGACACCTTGGAGTTAATTTTATTCACAGGCATATTTAACTTTATGGTAAAGTATCTCCATGTCTTACCTTTTCACTGCAAGCTCTTCACACTGTGTAAAACTATTAGGAGAACAGTCCAAAATGCGCCATACAGCAGACAGTCCCAAATTTCACCGAGAAACATTAGAGTCCCCTATGTATTTCTGAACATTACATTGGTCAGAACACATCTTCAGGGAAGTGGCTGAAATGACACTGATTTTGACATTCTAACAGTATTGTGTTTTCTCTGTAAATCCCATAAACCCAACATCCTCCAGTACTTCCACTGGCAAGGAAGACATGGAGACTGCATTTGTGTTCCTAATACTTTAGACATTACATAAGAGCGTAAATCCAGCTAAAACTGTTACACAACTAGTCTTTTTTCAGCACCAACTTCAGCAAAAATGACCTATGACATGTCTCCTCCTCCCTTCAGCAATGCTGAAGAGGAGCTTTAAGGAATAACAAAATAACAAAGTGAAAATGGAGCACAACATGCAAGACCTGTCAGCAGAGACAAAAAACATTAATTTGCATCTCAGCAGAGCTCTCTGATAGCTTAAAAATCGAACCCCCTGCCCATTCCCACCTCTCCACCATTACATGTATCACTATGCCTTCTTCATAAATAATCTTTCCACAGGGCACATTGCCTCACTCTAGTTAGTTATGCACCGTGTTGATATTTTTATATATGATGCACAGTATTTTGGCTCAGATATATTTATCCTCATAGTTATGTCATATTTACAGCTTCCATTTGATATCTTGCTAAGCATGCTGGTAACAGTGATCTCTTCAACATATTCTCTCTGTCACCTGGGAATCTGCTCAGTTGTATTTCACATTAATCATCTGACCAAGCGGTTTTCATCATCTCATGTAACTCACAGCAGACTGCACTTTTGTTTTAATGCACTGAACAGTTTACATAATTTTCAGAAACCTTTACCACCAGAAATAAAGTTGGATATTCCAGGTAAGAACAACAAACACTTATTAACTGGAAAAAGTGCTCTATATATGGTTTAAGTCCTACTTACACCACCAAGTGCTCTGCATGCTAAGTCATCTACAACACCTGGGCACTCTCATCCTTTGAGGAGCCACTGCTGGCAATCCTTAGGTGAGTGCTGACCACTAGCTCATCGAGACAGGTTGACAGCATCTTAGCAGTCAGTCAGCCAGCAGCTCAGATTAGACCAGTGACCCCAAAATTTATAGGCAGAAATGCTCCAGCAAAAACAAACTCAGATAATTTAGGATACAGGGATTCAAAAAGTAGCAACCTTCCATCCAAGCCATGGTGTCCTTTTTTACATAAATACATCATTACACTCATACAAAGGCACCATCAGCATTACACCAGGTACCCAGCAGAATTAGCAAAAACAGGCTACTTGATTTATTCAGTTAGAGTAGGAATGCCTGCTCTGATTTTGTGGCATCTGAAAATACTCCATAGCACAGAAGAATTACTGGTAAAGGATCATATTCTGTGCTTTCACTCAGCACTCAACAGTAATATTTATAATGTATTTCATAGACAAGAAGGATTAAACAAATACGTTATATCAACTGCTGTCTCAGTTGTAAACTTGTAAATAACACTCACCTGTGAACATTTGAACATTACCTTTATATATGACATTAACCTAAGAATTTCATCCATCAACTTCTGATTATAATTTTGTTTTTAAAATAGGGTATTTCTTTAACAGAAGCAATTATTTATAAAACTGATTATTAGAGGTTATCACAAAACATGCTGATATTGCAGATATATTCTGATAACATGCCCAACATATTTAAAAAGAGCTCTAAAGATAACTCACTTCTCCAGTGCTGTAACATACTATTTAGACAAAGTAGATTTGCAGCACATTTTGACTGCATTTTGATTTGACAGTATCATACACTACGTTTAGGTTATGCTGTCATGTGACAACCAGATCTCAGTAGATGATTTTTACAGACAGGGAAAGGAAATATAAGGAGATACTGTTTCATAAAACACAATATGTGAAGGAAAGAGTGCTTTAGAGAGAGAATAGCCAAGCAACAGCCATACAGAGAGAACCAGAGAACTAGACATTTAAATGGCCAGCATCATCTGCAGGATAAGACAGGACAATCATACTCATCCCATCTCAGTACAGGATTTCCCTTCACATGGCAGAGTTAAATGTAACCTTCCTTCACAGGTGCAATACATGGCTTGCTGACAGAAGTAGGCTACACATATAATATTTATATTTTGCATGTCAAGCTGCACATTTGATCTACTGGAGTAAATTATAAAGAACTTTAATTCAGCTTCTGTAAAATTAGTACAATTAGTACATCTTCATTCAGCATTGTGCCTCTCCATCAACGCTTGCTGGCAAAATTGATCCATTTGAGAAACCCTCGCCTGTTATAAGGCTCACAGAAGATGTAACAGAATGCAAACAATTAACAACAAAACCATACAGTAGAGCAGAGCCTGGTAGCACAAGCCATGCCCTATGGAGCTTGCTTCTTTTCAGTTTTCAAACCATTAGTCAGCTTAAGAATGACCTTTCATCAATCAATCTAAAGCATCTGGATCCCTGAGAAACTCTCAGCTAGAAAAGTATTTTTCTGTTGATTTTCTAGGAGAAACAGGGCTCAGCATTAACTAAATTATGCTAATGCTCAAATGAGATAAATTAATATATGAATGACAGATAAAATGTACATAAAACATTCTCTAAGAGCATTCTTATTGTCATTTTTGCCACAAATGAACTCTAAGCTGTTGTGCGTTATTGTGGGTTTTTGTTTTGGTGGTACTCTCCTGAAATTTATTCCAATTTCAAAACCAAATGACAGATGTATTTTTTTGACATCCTTCCCACTGCCAGGGATGTTAAGAATTAACTGAAACTGTGCTGGCATTTGGATGGGTACATACATGTAAATCTAAGGAAGTATGCCCCAGGTAGTTCCTCTCCCACAGAGAGAGGAAGGAGACAACTGAGAGAACTGAACCTCTGCAGGCTGCAGCAGCAATCTGTGTGCAGCACATGGAAGGTGACTGTTCAACAGGCTGGAGAGAGTCACAGGTCAGGAAAGGTGCCAGACAAAGGAGACAAATGTTCTGGGCTGTCTTGCCCTGTAATCTTCAAATACTTGGGAAAAATCTGAGATACAGTTGTTTGAAATGCATTATTTATGCAATGCAGCATAGAGTGGGGGGATGGGGAGGGGAGGAAGTGTGCTACGCTTATTCTCCAGGTAGAAAAGCCAAAATATGTTTGCTGAAGCACAGATGATCTTAAGACATTACAGGCAGTTCATCACACCTTAAAACTATATCAATAATACTGTCTGTGGGCTCTGTACTGTACATTAGATTAACGAAATTATGCAGATTAGACATATCCCAGCTCCTCTTTTCCTCACTTCCCCTCCCCTTCTCCTTTTCCTCCCTTTCATTTTTTTTCCTTCTCTTTCCTTTCCATGCATTTGTTTTGTTTTTTTTCCTTCCATTTCAGACTTTCCTTTCCCTTCCCTTTCCCTTTCCCCTTCCCCTTCCCCTTTTTCCACCGACTCTTTAATCCTTGTCATTTCAGAGATTCCAATTTACATTTGGGCCTCCCTTCCCATCCTTACAGTGAGATACACACACGTAAAGATCACTATAATACACACGTATATATTTGCTGGTGCTCCATGATAATTACAGTGGGTTTTTCCCTGAGAAACGAACATCTGGAACAGATCACTTGACCTTACTGTGGAATTTCCATTAGCTGAAGGTTCTGGTGCAAACAAAGGGACATACATCTTTCAGACAAGGAACAATGAGAACAGACTAAGTTAACTTCTTGAAGTCCTTTCTCCTTATTACTCCACCCTTCCAAATTCAAGGCCAGAGACACATGTGGAAAAGCAGCAAAATAATTATCTTTGAAGACGGCATGAAGGTTTCCTGATCTGACCAAAGGAAGCAAAGTCAGTGGAAGAGAGAGGCTCCTTTTACTTCCATATAGCACAGACTCACACACAGGTTAGGTACTTGCTAAAGCCAACACACAGTTTCTTCACTTACACAACAGTTACATTTACTTGCAAATTTAGAGAACAAAACGTCAAAAAGTGATTACACATTGCAATGAACAGAAACACCCACATTTCTTTTACTACCACTCATAAGAAGTATGTGTGTGGGAACATAGTTTACTTAATTCCTAGAAATCACAGTAGGACTGTGGCTGTCCAGAAATTATATCCAACTTACTGAAAAAAGTTCTGAAACTTTGGAACACGTTACTATATATTTAAAGTTATCTTAACAAAGACTGCCTGTACCACAGATTGTAAGCCTAAAACACATGCAGTGCAACTATTACCTTCTATTTTCCTATCACCTGGCAGAAATTTGAACTATAAAACATAAAGTTCCCAATAGTTGTTGAAACCTATGCAATTGTCCTCAGGTTTCCTACCAGCAGAACTAAGCTTGCTCACATAGTTCAACCAGTAATCAACCAATAGATCTTTATTCTACATCTGGAGGAAAAGGCCAAGTCCATGTTGAATGTTCTTGTCCCAAATCTTAATTAAATATCACATGCAAGAACAGAGCAACACTAAAACCCTCCTAAAAAGGCTTGAAAAGACAGCTACCACCTAAAAAAAGCTCAGGGTCCTGTCTAGGAAGCATGCTGTTTGGAGCCAGCAGTTACAGTTCTCTTGATTTTGGCCTCTAATTCATGAGCTTTTTCCTTTCTACAAGTGAAAATTTCCGTCTGAGGGCAAAAGATGAAGAGCCATTTTGAAAACAGCTTTGTCAGATTCCTATCCTAAATGTCAGTCTAGCGTGGGCTCACTTTCCATCACATCAAAGGCTTCCCAGCCCCCCCAGTTGGAATCATTAAGCATATCGGCTTTGGGACATTTCACATCATTTCACTGCTACAGCCCTTGAAGGTAGAACGGGTTTCCTTTAATTTTTTAGCTCTTCTAATAATTTATTTGCCATGGCAGTACTGCTGCCTACAGTGGTGTGAATGTCTGAAGTATTTCTTTTTTGGACAGGTTTAGTAGCAAATCAAGCATTTTCATCTCCCTAGAAGCTCTCTCCATAGTTATTATTCCATCCACGGGTTGAAAGGTTGACCATTTAAAACAGAGGAGGTTTATGTCTTATAACAGTTGATAACATTTTAAGAAAGGATGACAAAGGAGTTTGTGGGAACTATTAGGCTGGAGTGAGTTAATTGGTGGGTAATTTTACAAATAGAACTGCTCCTTAGAAACACAGTAGAACTGAAGTACCTCCCAAGAGGACAGGACTATAATGTCTTTTTTTTTCTTTTTTCCAAAGAACTACAGAAGACCACCAAATAAAAAGCTGAGGGACAAAGCTGAGCATAGTTACAACATAAATGCTCAGGGCAAGATATCTTGTGGATCTGTGTCTTTAGTGCTTAATATGATGACTAGTGAAACGATAAAGTAACCCTTGTAACCTTCTCCATATATAATGAAATGCAATTCTATAATGGCATTGAAGAATACAATGACTTGGGACTTTGTCTGAAAAAAATGAGGCAACAGGACTCTCAGAAAGTTCAACAAAGGGCAATGCAGAGTCCTGCAAGTTGGGATTAATAACCCAGTAGAGGCTGAGGATCAATCAGCCAGAAAGCAGCCTTGCAGAAAAAGACCTGGAATCCTGGTAGAGAACAAACTGGACATGAGTCAGCAATGTGCCTTTGTAGCAAAGGTGGCTAACAGTATCCTGCTGCGCATCAGGAAAAGTGATTACAGGTTGAGTGAAGTGACCCTTCCCCTGCCAGCCCTGGTTATGGCCACACCTGGAGTGCTGGGTCCTGTTCTGTGCTTCTCAGTACAAGGCAGACATGGACAAACTGGAACAAGTCCAGCAAAGGTCCATAAAGACGGTAAGGGACTGGAGCACCTCTCATATGAGGAAGCTGGGAAAGCTGGGACTGGTCACCTTAGAGAAGGCTCATGGAAGGATCTCAGCAATGTGTATAAACAACTTAATGAAAGTAGGAAAGAAGATAGAGGCAAGCCCTTTTCAGCGGTATCTAGTGAAAGTGCAAGACACAACCAGCACAAATTCAACGCAAGAAATATTAAAATATATTAATATTTTAATATTTAAGAAAATGTTTTTCACAGCAAAGGTAATTGAACATGGAACAGGTTGCCCACAGAGGCTGTAGAATCTCCATCTCTGGAGACATTCAAAACCTGACTGAACATAGTCCTGAGCACTCTGCTTTAGCTGGTCTTGCTGAAAGAGGCAGTTGGACTAGACAGTCTCCTGACATTGCTGTCAACACCTCAAATATTCTGTGATTCTGTATAAAACCAGGTCAACCTTCACAAATACTACCTTCTATCTTAATCCACTATACGGTGAAAATCTGAAGTATGGAGGGTAAGGAGACCTGTGGGAACTTTACAGAAACACCACCAAGAAGCTTCAACTGAATACAATGCATTCAGGTTATGTAAAACCTTTCCTTTGTAGGAGAACAACAATTAGAAAAGCTCAATTATGGTCTTTACAAATATCCATGTAAAGACATTTGTAATTATTTCTTAAGCTAAAATAAATAACCTCAAAATCCACCAACATGACCCTGCTTCTAGCATCTAAATAAGTATGACTTATCTATTTTTAAAATATAAAAAACCAGCATTGCTAGAAGTTGAATATCCACCCACCTCTATTCACTGAAAACCCAATCATTAAAAAGCTATGTGTGGGAAGTCATTCCAGTTGAATGCCTTACCACCATGAAACCAAACCAAACTCAAGGCAATCATTTGCCCTCTAGTTACTGATGTCCTCTATAGCAGAACTCTTTGCCTCCCCCAACACATAGATTATACTAAACATCAGAGCACAGAATAGTATAGGAAATTAAAAAGGAACATGTGGCCAACTATTTAAAATGTAGAAGCTTTATAATAGTCAAAATCTCAAGTTTAAATTTAGAGGCGGCATGCATCCTGTAAGTTAGGTCATGACTCTAAACTAGTGGTCAAACACACTTTACAGGACTGTTTCTGAGAGATGTCCACCCCTCTTCCTCTAAGTCCACTCTAACCCTAAGAATGCATCCCTAAATGGAGAGCTTAAAAAGATTAACAATAAGTGGACAAAAACTTTGGTGCTCTGTGGCTTTGAAAAGTTCCCTGTTAAAGAAAAGAAGTTTTAACTTACAGGAAAGCACACTAGCTAAGTGAAAGAAAATTTGTCCTCTTAAAACCAGGTCATTTTAAAATTTAAAATGAGTAATTGTGGATTTAGAAACCTAAAGTACAGGCATGTAAATACTTTGAACTTTTTTTTTTTTTGAAACAGGCTTTTTATCCTTCCTAAATCAGAGAATCTTGGTGAATAATGCTATCCCACTGCTATTTTGGTACTGTAACAATGAATCACCTCTATTACTCAACACATCCATTCTTAAGAATGCTGGATCACCATGATTTGTACCAGCACTGGTACACTGGCATGAGTGTCTAGCAGAATTATACAGCAGTTGGACCATAAACATGAGATTTTTCACGGGCACAAACGGGACTCCTGCTGCTCAGTTCCACAAACTGTTTCTGGACACTTATCAACTAATGGACTGTAGTTTCTGAAACTCAAATAAAAAGTAGCAGCTACCACACTGAAAAAGTCTCCTAAGTCTCTGTATCTTTGTGGAAAATGTCAGTGTGAAGGAAAAATGAAAAGCTATCTGGGAACTTGCTACCAAATTTCAAGTAAAAATGAAAGTTTTTGTTTCAAAATTTTGCTAGTCTCTCCCAGTAATTCTAGTTCAGATGTCTTGTGCCCCTTCTCTCTTCTAAAGCTTAGTGTCTCTAGACTATTCTCTCATAGCACATGCCAAACATCCTCACCAAGGCAACACTGATACCCCTGCTAATGACATGTCTTGAGAAACAGGACCTTGATGAGAAACTGTTCAACAGTGAGAGATAGGAGACATACAAACTGTATTTTTTATTAAGGGGTTTATGCCTTTTTTGACTTCTCATGAAAATACAAAGAATAGTTCTTTTAATGTAAAAAAGTACATTTAAATGAATTTTACCAAGTCTCTGTCAGCACCTTGAATACACCAAGAGGAACTGCTAATGCTTTTCCCCCCACTTCCCTGAGTTTGGCGGCTCAAGGCTCGTTTTGGCACTGCACAGCTGTGAAACCTTGGGTAAGAGTGTGATGAAAGTGTTGTGCAAGAGTTGAGAGAACCCTTGTTAAGCACCTTTTCTCTTCATTTGGGAGCTATACTAAAGCCTAGACTGAATTTAAGGCCCAGTCATATTACTGGTATGCCTGTATCTGGCCAGGTACCTCACAGACCTTGAACTCACAGATTTGACTCCCTGGCTTGACCTAGGACCTGCCTCATCAGTATAGATGTGCCTGGATATTGAACTGAACTTTTGGCTTGACTATCTTTGTCATTGGACCTACTCTGCTCTCTTTGTTCAGGTATTGTGGGACTGCTCGTTCATGGATGATGCCACTGTCTCCCTGCCTTCCTTGCAGTCAACTTCCAGCTCAGCTCAATTGTGGAGAAGCTCACTTTTCCTTCTGTGTCAAATTCATTTGTCAAGTGAAGAGGAAAAAAAAGTAAATGACTTTTCAGACAGCACTTGATGAAAGGTGGGTGGTTCTTTCTATCAATGTTGCTATTAATTCAGCCCCAAAAGTTTTAGAAAAACATGGTATGTTCATATGTGTAAGTATAAAGATCAGTACTCACGCAGAAGTTGTCTGCATATCATGCCAGCTTTTGCTAAAGTTCTGCTTCAGTTCATTCATCAGACTTATGCCAAGTTTTTGTTTAATTTCAACCAGGTGCTTCTCTTTGGCTGCTAGCACTTGCCGCAGAGTTGAAATTTCATCCTCTAGCTGAGGGAAACAGGGAGAAAGGAGAAAGGTGTTAGCCTGTTCCCACAGAGTGATAAACACATACGATGTTAAGAGGCTAAATGAATCTCACAAACTTGTGCTTTTCGTAGGTAACTAGAGAGACAGTCAAGTGCTTGTGGAGATCACAAAGGCATACCCAGAACAGAGCTGACACTACATTAAATTAATGCCTCAAAAACTGTGTCACCTTTGTGCACCATCACACACATGCATCTGATAAGAGAGAGAATTATCCAGTAAGGAAGTAACTTCACCCAAATCTGCCTTAGGGCATTAGGAGTCTCAAACACCAGATTTTCATTCACTAGTAAAATGGGAATGGATAGGACAAGAGAAGACTGGAAAATTCAATCAAATATCTGCCTTTGAATGCACAGGCTTTTAACTTCATATTTGCAGATTTTCAGTCTTCTGGTCCTGAAAAAAACATATGAAAACTCTTAGCAGCAGGTTAAAAAAAATAGAAAAAATTGCATGATTATATATGACTTGAGAGTACCATCAAACGTTATATCCTTGTCATATGAGTTTTATTTACGTATTTTAGGCCCTATATATTTCAAAATTGTGACATAAAAATTTATAGATGGACTATTAACATGAGAGATCAGCACTCAAAGCATAAAAGCACTGAGAAGACAGAGCAGATTAGTCTTTCCAGAGATCCTAGTATTTAACCAAACTCTGTAATTTCAAGCTGCAAAGACACCATCCAGCCCAAAGAGAGGAATATAATTCTCCCCGCAGAAGACATTTTTTTGAAACATTTAATCAAAGCCAGTGTTTTACCAAGGCAAGAACCAGAAGACAGGACTGTAAGAAGAGGGACTGCAGAACTGTCCTGCCACTGGCTCAGAATCCTGATCCTTGGGCAGCACTCCTGCAAGTGAGCAGGGGTTTGCATTCTTTACCTGGAAGCTTCCCAAGCCAATCCATACAAGCAGCACGCAGAGATACTGAAACTAACAAGGGCAAGTGACACTAGAGCAGCTGCCTTTCACTTCAGGTTTAGAAATTCCCTTACCAACTGTGTTCCTTCCTCCATATGTTAGTAGGATAACATATGGCAACTTATCTGAGTACCATATGCTAAGATCCCTGGAACCACAGTCTCCCTGTGCTTAAACTCCATAGGCTGCAGGGAATGATGCAAGCACCAGCTGAAACAGTGCTGACCTCCAAGGGTATATTTAGGACATCAGTACTAGCATTACTTTTATTTTACACATTCATGCATTCTGGTTCACTGCAAAACTGGCTGCAAGCTCATTGTTCTTGGACAAGTCTCATCCTTGAATCCCCCAGCTTTCAGTTTCTTTTGTCACTACCTGCTATCTAGATATTCAAGCAGCTCAGGAATTAAGCAGCAAGACTATGAACATAAGGCAAAATCATGACCTGACTGAAGCAGATATCAGTATTCACCAATGCCTGTGATGCCAAGACTTCACCAGTACTCGTGTTAGACACGTAACAATCCAAATTGCTTTATTCCTCCCCATGTCCCTCATCCTCCATTATATTCCTAACCTGCAAATGGAATACGGTCAAGAGGCAGCTGCCAAGAGTCTCTCTTCTGAGAGGATAACTGGTTAAATGCTTATAGAGAGAAATCACAAATGTCAGCATTCCTCAGGCAGCAGGTCAGAGCTCGTTTTAGTTGTTTCCTACCAACAGGAAATCCCTTAGTGAACGACTGCCTGTGCAACACTGCTAAAGAACTTCACTTAAACTGATGCCAGGACACTTATGGGCCAGCACTAGGCTGATCATTAGGTACTTGGATACATAAACATTTCAGGGCTTCTATTAAAATTACTTTCCATCTGTTCCATTGAATAGACATATAAAGCTGTGAAGGCCTAAGCAAGCATTAGCCATGTGCTCAATGACATAAGTATGAGCAACATTTTTGACTAAAGAAGAGTAATTTATTATTTATAACACAGCAATCAGTTTCGAATTGACAAAATCCTCCTCAACTTCCATCATTTTGAAATAATGACAGATACAAAGCCGCCCTCAAGTGCTCAAATATCAGTGCCTGAAGACTCTGAAGTAGGTAGAAAGGATTAGGGACTTACAGTAGGATCTTGAAAAGCATTTAAGCATGTAACATACCTAACTCTCATTGAAGTCAGGCATCATCTGCTTACGCATTTTTTAAAGTCCACTTTTGTAAATGTAGACTCCGTTATAAAACTAGGGCTTAAGTCAACAGAAATACAAGCTTCTAGTTCTCATGCTTCCCTTCTTTCAAAGTGCAACAGAGTCAAAATAATACAGATACATCACATAGAGACAAAGTTCCCTTCTCCCATAAGTTTGCAGAAAAAGGTATCATCATTTTTCCTCAAACTGGGAACAAACATGCAGTAACACACACTGCTGAACCTGTGCGTCAGCTCGATCAAACCATATAGCTCCTTCTGTGAAGGTGTGGGAGGGGGAAGACACCAAGGAGTAAATGACTACTTTGATGAGTATAATGGAAGGACAACTGACAGCAGTGAGCAAGGTAACTCAAAATCTCAGCCCCCAGCATGACTCAAGAGTCATTGTACAATGCTCCTCACTGTGAGGGAGGGGGGAATCTGTTCTGCTAACAATCTTTTGGCCTTATGTAAAGCTTTTGGGCTACAATTTTCTGCTGTTATTCTGAAAAGTCAGACTGACCTCTGTAAATTCAAATGACTGTTAGAAGTTTCTGTAAGACTTACTCATTTTAGTTGCATTGTAGAAATCCTAAGGCTTGATTAGAGTCAGAGCCCTGCTGTGTTAGCTAGGCTACAAATACAAGAACAGAGTAAGTCCCTGCTCTGAGAAGCTTCCAGTAAAAAGAGACTACTAGCAGAAGAATAGGAATAGAGCATACAAAAAAATCCTGCCAGAAAAAACAGCAATGCTTGTGCCTCTCCTAATGTCAGAGTGGGAAGGAGGAAAAAGACAAAGAATATATACATTAGATACACAACACAGAGATGGAACGTGTATTTTCTGCTTAAATAAATGCACAACAGGTGCTCACGAACAGATCCCCATTATATCAACTATTGATAGCAGAATTAAGGATGATTTTTACCTCCCACAACAGTAAGAGAGGTGCTTGTTCCTACAGGCTCAAACAGGTATTACGTAGCACATAAGGACATGGAAGAAAACAAAACTATCATCTGTGGAACAGAAAGGGCTTGTAAATAAAGACTATCAGCTTTTCAAAAGGAAACATTACCCAATTCCCACATTAGCAAATTTTTCTTTCTGAAGGAGGCAAGGTCACACATTTTTTGCAGTCTTTTCTACGAGACATAAGCCTCATTTCACTTTAGACTTTGTTCACTCTAAATTCAAGTTTTCCAAACCCTTCTTTGCATAATTATCAGTTTTATTTTGTTTTTAAACATCAGCTGCATGCCAGTAAACTGCTCTGAGGAATTCAGAAAATAATTCATCCATCATTATCTTTTCCTCTGAGCACCACAAAAACCATCTTTTCTATCAGGTGGCACAACCACTCTAACAACAATACCACAGATCTAAGGAGAACACCTTTCATTCTTTTTCAAGGAATGTTTATAAATAAAGACACGTCTTGACTAATTTGGGAAGGTGCATTTGACTTTCACCGTACAATCATCAAGTAGAAGACACTTAACCTTCAAAAAATAGATATAAGAAAATTAATTGTTTTTCATTATTGTAGCCTAAAATAATTTTATCAAAAAGGAAGGGCATACCTTTATGATGTGTACTTCATCCTACAATTAATAGCTTCCAGTTTAAGGAAGTAGAAACAGTAACACTCACAGAAGTTCAAATTCATTACCTTGGCTAGCTCAATCTTTAACTCTTCTTTCTCTTCTTCAGAAATCATATTGGTGAAATCAACATCAGTGACCACATCTTCATCTGCTTCATGCAATGACTGAGTTTCCAACAGGCCTTAAAAAGTTAAAAGGTCAAGACAACCATTATTAATTATTTCAGTTATGGTATTGGCCTCCCCTAAAATCTAAGAATGACATAATATTCACCTACTAAGGAAAAAAACCCAAAGATAAAACAACCTTTTCCGGCTACAATCATTTGCATTCTGCTCCTCATCACTTCTGAAAAGCTGTTGGAAGAATGAGAGAGTAATGTCTGCACAGGAACAATTTAATATGTGTAAGCACCACTCATTCCCAGAAATCAATTACCTTGGACCCTACTAATCCTTGATAAGGCATTTTCTTGCTTCTAACAATACAGAAGAAAAAAAAAGAAAGCTTTTTCTTCAAAATAAGAAAGATGGCTAATGTGGATCACTGATAGGAAGAGTAGCAATAGTACACTGAATAATAAAGGAAGTATATTACTGAGCCAAGTTTTCTCTAAAAGTACCTCTGATTGCAGCAATTTGAAACCTTACAGATGCACACAGTTTGCAGAAGCAAATGCCACACCAATTGTTTGAATTTTCTGAATGTTAGTGAGAAGCATTCCTTGATTGCTCAATCTAAACCTGTGAAGGGGGGGACAAATACATCTGACCTCCAGTTTCTTCTTCTGCATGCCCAAGACCAGGGTCAGTATGTACACTAAGCAAGATAAGTGCATACATAAATGCTTGCAAGACCTGGGCCTGCCTGTTATAATAGGTACTGATGAAACAAAGCATTTCCTATTTCCCAGTCATTCAGTGACAAGAAGATTGCTGGGGCTCCAGCTGCTAAGAATCTCTCAATCTTTATGGTCTGCAGAGAAAACAATGCAAACCATGAGATAACAGAAAATGTTCTGGTTACTTTGGATCTCATTTTAAAATTCTAGATCTTCTGCTGTGGAAGAAAAATCTCCTCCAGGTTACACCTGGGAGAGCACTTTTCCCTTTATTTCAGTTCCCTAGCGGGGTAATCAGCCACCTCTGCTGACTCTTGACACCTGTATACTGCTGATTATGGAAGAGAACAATTTCTTTCCTAGCTCCACAGAAGCCTGTATACTTGTATTGGTTTGGCACAGCCTGGTTTTAGGTAGCAGGGGAGCCACAAAGATGGCTCCTTCACAGGAGCTGCTGGAAGCTTCCCACCATGTCTGGAAGAACCAACGGCTGATGGCTCTGAAGATGGACGTGCTGCTGGCCAAACCTGGGCCAATGAGAGAGTCTGGTAACGCCTCAGTGATGACATATTTAAGAAGGCAATTAAAACAAAGTCAGGGGGGTTTTGCTTCTAGTCAGAGAAGAGGAGGAGGTGGGAACATGTGAGGGAAAACAACATGATGACACCAAGGTCAGGAGAGAAGGAGGGGGAGGAGGTGCTCCAGGTACCAGGGCCAAGGTTCCTCTGCAGGCCGTGGTGATGACCATGGTGAAGCAGCTGTCTCCTTGCCGCCCATAGGTCCATGGGGGATGCAGAGATCCACCTGCAACCCGTGGATGTCTGGAGGAGGCTGTGATCCAGAGGGAGACGCAGTGGAGAGAGGGGGCCCCTGCTTCCAGGCTGGAGCAGCCTGTCCTTGGAGGACCGCACCTCATGGAAGGAGAGACCATGTCACAGCAGTTTTGGGAGGACTCTCTGCCCGTGGGAGAGACTCATGTTGCAGCAGGTGTGGTATGGCTGCTGCTCGCGAGAGTGGACCCGCGCCGGGGAAGTTCACGGAGAACTGTCTCCCGTGGGAGGGACCCCACACCGTCACAGGTGAAGGACTCCTCTCCTAGAGCAGAGCGGAATAAAATCTCGGTGATTAACTGACCAAACCCCCATGCCCTGTCTCCCTGGGCTGTGGGTGGGAAGGAGGGAGGGGCTGGGGAGAAAAAATGTGTTGTAAGGACTTATTTTACTTCTCATTATCCTCCTCTGATTCTGTTAGTAATAAATTTCACTTTGCAACTTTAAGTTGAATGTGTTTTGTCCTTGAAGTGTTTTCTCCCGGTCCTTATCTCAACTCAAGAATCCTTCGTTAACTTTTTTTTTCCTTTTCCCTTCTCTGCCCAGCTGAGGCAGGGGAGGGTGAGAAGCGACTCTCGTGGGTGCCTGGCATTCGGCCAGTGTCAAACCATGACAATACTCTATTATACGGAGATTAAAATACAACTTAGTTAAGTTTGGGCATTAAAGAACAGAGGTTACAAGGAACAAGTCTGTTGAAATTGAGTACATTTTCATGCAGAAAACTAAATTCCTTCCAGCCTTCTGCCATTTCCTTCACCTAGAGTCCCCCAGTGTACCTGGATTTCCTTCTGTTTAACAGAACAGAACTGATTCAATTCATACCATCAACTTCCCTGCAGAACACAATGGAGTGAACTCAGCCTTGTTAATTACAATCTTTCAGGAGTGGGAAAATAAAGAGCAGCAACACAGGTGCTGAACTCCTGCCTGGCACCATATGCAGAACTAGATCACCACCATTAAGCACAAAACCTTTTAAAAACATGAAAGCTTATAGAAGCAGTTGATACCTTAGCTATTACCCAAAAAGCAGCTTGCCAGGAAAATCTAGATTGTTAAAGTCACAACAAAAGGAAAGCACATATATTCAGTAGGAACACTCCCAAATCACCTTTATTAACACCCCTACATCTCTATACACAATTGTTATTTGGTATTTGTCTGAGGATTAATAGTGTTGCTATGGGACTCAAGCTAAACTTAGTCTGCACAGTCTTGAAAGCAGTCTATTTTTTCATGGATGGAGGAGCAGTGGTACAGCGCAGCTGTTGGAAATGCTGGGAAGGATCTCAGGGGCAACAGCATTGAAAACCCTTAAGGGAAGCCTTGTGATAGACCGAGATGAGGTGATCTTGGAGCAACAGATCCTTAAGCCAAAGAGAAGGCAAATCTGTGCTCAAGGGACAACATTCATTTGGGAATGGCTAGGTAAGACATGGAAGCCAACATGGACAAAATCACCAGAAACAACTGAGTAACACTAGGCCCCATGGTCAAATTTATGCTTCAAGACTGGACTGAAATTACAATCCATTCCAAAACAGCAAACACATGTCAATCTTCTCTATGATCCTTTGCAAACTCATCCAGTTCCTCTCCCAATTTTTGTCCTTTGCTTCTTGTTTAAGTCCTCTAAAATCTAGTCTGATCCTTCAGTCTCCACTTTCTTGTTCAAGCCACCAGAGTCCTCCCTAATGGTCACTGTTCCTCTGCAAAGGTTTCACTTTGGTCATCTCACAGTTCCAGGCTGAATATCTCTCCAGCATACTGTGGGTCACAGGCTTCTTTAGGCCAGTCTGAGTTCCAAAACTTCGTCATGTGAGAATACTTAGATTCTAGCAGCAACAATAGCACAGTGGTTACAATTAGGACATTCTATTTGAAATGGAGCACAACAGAGGTCAGCATCCACCAGCTCAGACTCATACTGTTCTAGTTTGCCACTGAAGTTAGACAGCTCATCAAGCCACGTGTGCTGATAACCTAATACAGTGCTTTCGAGCCTTGAGTTACGACTGATGCTTTGGATCACAGGTGTACCTATTGCTCAGGATTTGTGAGTGTCTCTGCACTGTGTGACACTGCAATGCCAGCAGAACATTTCTTCCAGTTGCTGGTTTCTCTCTCTAGATACTGTCATCTCTCACACTACTCTACAGACTGAAGAAAGTTCTGTGATTCCCTGACCATGCAGGAGATGGAGCAGCCTAGCACCCTCCAGTACAATTGAAGGGATGTCATGTAAGCCCACCTACAAGTTCTGCTCTCATACAGTCTCAAAATCCTGGGTGGGCACAGAACAGAAGCATAGAATCATAGAATATCCTGAGTTGGAAGAGATCCACAAGGATCATCGAAGCCCATCTTCTGTCCCTGCACAGGCCAACCCCAAGAATCATGCCATGTGTTTGAGAGGACTGTCCAAGCACTTCATGAACTCTGTCAGGCTTGGGGCTGTGACCACTTCCCTGGGGACCCTCTTCAGTCTCCAAACACCCTCTGGGTGAAGAACCTTTCCTTAATATCCAAGCTAAACCTCCCCTGACACAGCTTCATGCTGTTCCCTCAGGTCCTGTCTCTGGTTACCAGAGAGAAGAGATCAGTATCAGCCTCTACACTTCCCCTCATGAGAAAGTGGAAGACTACTATGAAGTCTCCTCTCAGTCTTGAAGAAGATTGAGGCATTTTCCTCTCCTGCCCAGCTACATAACCTCACAACACACTGGGATTGCTCTGGGGAAAGACAGTATTTTTGCCTAAAGATGCATAGCTATTAGTTATGAGCCATGAAGGCTCTATCACTCTGGGAAGGGAGTTGTAAAAGTAGCTGAGTTGTTTTGAAGATTAACATAAGGTCATTGGTAGCAGAAAAAAAGTTTGCATTCAAGTTGCATTCCCTCTCCTCTTACCAACACCTCCCAGAAATACTGAAGATCATGCCTTGTTTCCAGCTGTGGTCAGATCTGGAAAAACTGGAATTGTGATTAAATTGTTATTAGATTGTTCAGATGCGGAGCTGCTATTATTTCAGAACTGCACTAATATCCAGGTGGAGAATTGGGAATTAACTTTCCACTCATTCAGAACAGCAATTCAAAAATTGCTGTTGGGTGGGTGAATAGCTTTTGCTTCTCCATGCAGTACAGGTGTTACAAGCTTCCCTGAATGAATTAGGAGCTCATCCAGTAGATTACCAGCCATTTACAAGAACCTGTCACATTGGTGATGTCCCGTATCTCTTATGTGCTTTACTAACAGCACAGTATTTTAGGCATTGACCTCCACATACTCATCTGAAGCACAGGTTTCCCAAGTTTCATTCAAGCAGGCCACTCACAGGTAAGGCATGAGGATAGAGCCCAGACACTACCACTTACTAACATCTGTTTTCTTCTTCTACTATGTCTTATACAGATTAAGTTAATTCTATTGCTCCTGAATTTAATTTCAGTTGTTGTGCCTGCCCAGCAATTTTATTACACTAAAAAAAAAAAAATATCACACAAGAGGCATCAATGGAGAAGAGGCTGTCTTAGAACCTGTTCCTTGAACTTCCCCTCCCTCATTCTCCATGGTCAGCTAAGGAGTCCTCATTACCTATCCTCATCTTTCCACTTTTTCCATTTGCAATGAAGCTCAATCCAGAGCTTAATCGATCAATCAATCAATCAACAGTTAGCTCTGGCATCTGCTGTCACAGGACTCCGCCCAGGGACAGATGCATGACCCAGCCCACCTCCCTCATTATCTCTTCCAGGCAGCCCCTCTTCCTGTGGTGTAGGATTGCTGGAGACAAGACTGTAGATCCTATGGTCTCATACAATCTCCTGTTGCTACAGCAAATTACACTAATAATATACTCATGTGTAACTCATTTATCCTCCACAAACAGGCAAACTAGTGATTCTCTGGACGTATGTTACTTCAAAATAACAAAAAAACCCCGCCCCCGTAAAGTGTGGGAAATCATGGAGTAGGTTCGAATCAATGCAAAAAGCTGTTTGGCTTCTACTTTAAAGAAAGTTTTAGTACTTACTGTCACATATAATTAGATAAAACATGAATGAAACATTAAAAGTATGGGATTATCAGTAATTAGGAACTGCAAGTCATACAGAATGATCCAAGTTGAAACAAATGAGCAGAAACCCCTTTGTATTAGGAGATTTACGTAGAAAGAAGTAGGAGGTGGATAGCTGGGGGAACACATTTATTGTGTTCTTCTGAAAGATTCATATGACAAGATAATACAACAACCATGCAAGGAGTTCCAGTGTGCTGAAATGGGCATTTTTGAGTTTTCTCCCAAAGTTCATGGTAGCTCTGGCTAAGACTAGTGACCCTAATTCTACAGTCTGCTGTTAAATCTGATTTAATGCAAGAAACTGTTTCAGCACTGATCAGCACCTGTGCATATGTTTGCCAGTAGAATTGTAGGGATGACAAATTAAATAAGCCACTTATAAACTAGAAGATCTGTAACTATTCTGCAAATTTAAAATAACCAAATAATACAATGATAAAATCCATGACAGATTTTTAGACTTAGGTATCTAGAGATTAACTACATAAAGATGTTTTAATTAGTGCTTTTAATGTATTTTCTCTGTATTCATCTCAGACCCATGTTCCAGAGTAGTATGTATCAGACTATTTCTTGTATGTTGACTGTTTAAAAAACAACCCCAAAACCCCCAGAAAACTCAATAAAAGGAAAAGCTCACACTATAGGCACTGATGTCTGTTAAATTAACCATAATGACAGCAAAATTAAAGAACATCAAATTTCTGTTTGTGTACATTTTCTAACATTCATTTAGGGAAATATAAAGATGATCCTTTGTTTTAACAAAACATTTAAGAATTGAAGTACTTTTACTGCTCTGCTTTTTTGTTTTCCAACCAATTAAAAATACCATACCTACCTTCTTATCTAGCATTCACATCAAATAGTGAGAAAACAAATTACATAACCCTTCTAGTAAGCAAAACGACTTGTTACAGGAGCTTCTTTTGCCATGTCATTAGAGCTCCTTCTTTAAATTTGGAAAACACTTGTTTACAAATTTAAATTGCAATTAAGTCTTCAAAGGGATGAAATGGTAAGTAGAACAAAGGAACTGTCCAGACACTGCATTAGTGTCTTTGATCTTCTTTATAATGTAGTCTTAATGCCAGATATAGAGATTAAGGAGGGGAGAAGTGGGACTAGAAGCATGTACTAAATAACTAAATTGATCAGAAAAAGCTATCAGAAGTTGCAAGGATTTCCATACCATTTTTTCCCCTGTAAAGTTATTATGGGAAGATCTAAATAGGAAAATATGTTATCATTTAATTCACCTAGAAAATAAACTACTGAAAGAAGATCTTCCCTTCTGTGTCTGGTTCTAACTGTGGACAAGTCTGAATTTGTCTTGAACTTGCTAGGCTTGAGCCCAGAAATTACATACAGCCTGCCATTCTCCTAAAGGACTTAGAACATAAGGTTGATTTTGAAGTTATGATTGAAAGACAAACTCAGAGGCTGGATTCACCTTGATTCAGAGAGGGAAAAATTCAAGATGCACAGGTGATGTAGATCAAAAATGTAAACATTACAGAAAAATGTAGGTTCTACTTTCTGCAACCATGTGGGCTCAGTCTTCTTTTTGCTCTGAGTATGCTCCTTGGAACAGAGAGATGGATGGGCAAGTGTCTTCATTCCCTCTGTCTACTGAGCTTTAGGTTGGCAGTAGTGTCAAGGAGAGGGAGAGGGTACAGCTTTTGGGTGTTCAAGAGTTCTAGGATGTAGTCTAAAATCTCAGAGTAGGTGTCCCTGGTCATCCTGGAGCAGCTTATTGCTGACTGTATTAAAGCTTTCTCTTCCATCTCTTAACCCCTGCAAACCCAAGCACCAAAAAAATCTATCTATAGCTATGAGATAGATTGGCAGTTCCTTTCCAAACAAAAGAACACTTTTATTTGAAGCTCCTGGATAAACAGCCAGTCATACTGTGCTGATTCTTTTCTCTGTTTTAGTGTAACAAAAAGAAATTAATCATACCTTGAGGATGTCTCTACCTTATTTTTCCCCCAGAAACCGCTGGCACAGCTGCCAATCTATGCCAGTGAAAAGAGACAATCTACACACAAAAAACTGGCAGAAAAGAGACTCAACAGCTTGACCGCTGCACCAAGAAACCATAAACGTTGATAAGGAGTTCGATAATCATCCCAAAGATGGAAACAAAATGAATAAAACTGAGAATACTAATAATGGTAAACAAAATACATATCACTTACTTCAACCTAAGATTTCAACCCAGGAACTGATCTTCCAAGCAAAATAATTATCTGAAATGTCCAGGAATGCAAGGATGATCTTCCACATTTTACCCAATAGTAAGCTCTCTTTGCATAGAGTAATAATCCTGCATGCCTGGGCAAGACAAGGGTGACATTTTCAAGCTGTAGCTATGGAAAAACAAAGCAATTGCTGTGAAATGTAACAGTTTAAAGACTATAGAAGGTTCCTTCTATTATGACAAACTGAAAGTAAAGACAGCACTGTATCACTTTCTGTGCTTTCTATTGATCATGCTGAACAACTTTCTGTGAGGTCAACGGTAAGAAAAAAATGCCTCAAGTGGAAGAGTTATCATCTCTTTCTTTAGGAAGAACAGGGGAAAAAAAAGGAAAAAGATTAAGTCACAATGGAATAATAGAGAATGAGAAAGTGGATGACACTGCATCACAAAAGGGACTTGTTCTCTACAAATAAGGTACTCTAGAAACTGTAACACACAGCATAAAACAAATGAAGGAATAATGCATATATAATCAAACTAGAGAAAAAGCAGTGTAGGGGAAGATAAGAGCTATGACATGGAAATGCTAGCAGTCAGAGGTGGAAGTTGTCAGTCACATTTCTTAAACCCACCCTTTCATACTAAAAATACATGAAAGTACATTTTTCTTATCTCTGAATAGAGAGGCACCTGGGGTCCCATCCTCAGCTGGTAGAAGTGACGGCAATCCCATCAATTGTATAATTAAGATCAGGCATCTGCTTCACTGAATCAAAACCACTGAAACTTAATGTCAGGATTTAATAACCTTTCTCTCCTAAGAATGAATCAGTTTATTGTACTTTTCTAAAGCCAGGTGCAAATGAATGTAATTAGATAGCAATCTAACTGCAGTATAATTAAACTCACAAGCCTCCTCAATTAACTTCCAACAACATACCTACACTGCAAGGAGTAATAAAATTATTTTTTTTAATTAAAAAATAAATTCTTCATGTAGCCATATTTTGTGTCCTTTAGATCACAAAACACATAACTAACAAGATCTTTAAAAGTGTAATTTAAAAATGAGCAAAATCGTGCTGCAGCCAGCTGGTTGCTTGCTTTCCCCACACTCCCATTCAGCTATTTCAACATGTAAGGCAGATCTGTCACTTTTGGTCCTGTAAATGTACTAGAGAAAATACACAGGAAACAATTATAACTGGGTACATAGTAGATTCTTTATTCTCTTCAGGCTCAAATTCATTACTCCCATTGCTTTAATACAGAATAAATGTCTCTACATTGTTACATATTCTAAAGTACACATTTAGGAATGCTGGGAGAAAAGGGACAAACAATCTCTCATACTGGGAGAGTGAAGATCACAGTTTTAAAGGACCAGGACTGCCTTTTTGCATACTGTTTGGCACAAAATATCCATGATCTGTGACTAAGCTTTGTAGGCAGCATAATTACAAATTCGCAACAATAAATCATAGAATAGTTTGAGTTGGAAGGGACCTAAAAGATCACCCAGTTCCCACCACCCTGCCATGGGCAGGGACACCTTCCATTAGACCAGGTTCCTCAAAGCTCCATCCAGCCTGGCCTTAAGCACTTCCAAGGACGGGGCATCCACAACTTCTCTGGGCAACCTGTTCCTTTGTCTCACCACCCTCACTGTAAATAATTTCTTCCTAGTATTTAATTTAAACCTACTCTCTGTCAGTTTAAAGCCATTTCCCCTTGTCCTGCCACTACATGCCTTTGTAACAAGTCCCTCTCCTGTTCTCTTGTAGACCCCTTCAGGTACTGAAAGGTGCTGTAAGGTCTCCTCAAAGCCTTTTCTTCTCCAGCCTGAACAACACTAACCCTCTCAACCTGTTTTCATAGGAGAGGATCCAGCTCTCTCATTACCTCTATAGCCCTCCATGTCCTTCTTAAGTTGGAGGCCCCAGAGATGACATCACTCCCTAAACTGGGAGAAAGATACAGTTCCTTTTCCCAGAGTTCTTAATTTGTTATGTTAGATTACATAGAAGCTCATGGCCACCAAAATGAGGCAGTAAATCGACACACTTCTCAGAGCAGACATGTCTCGTGTGTTGTGTCCTCCTCCCTCCCAGACCCCATTTTTTAAGCATCACCTGCTTCACCCCTTAATCCCTTCATAATTAAGACTAGCTACTTTGCACCAGTGCACTTTTGCCTTCCTAAGGGGGTGTGAGGGGTGGGGGTGTGTGCCATATGACAGTGGAAACTTCTGCTAGTCTTCCCTAAATAAACTTGACCTACTCTTGGATGCATCTACTTGCAACACAATTTTATTCCTATTTAAAACCAATAAAAATAAAGCTCATTTATATGCATATTATTTGAAAACAATGCATTTTAATAAAGACAATGGCCATGTTCTGTTGCACAGGCCCTGTATTCAAGATGAAACAATTTTTTATTCTTTAAAGGAAATACTCTAAATATACTGAAAACAGCTCACTTGAGTACCACGCCACTTCCTGCAGATGCACTGCTTTTCAGCCGGGATGTCTTGCTGCAGTGGGTTGCTCTGATAAACCTGGAATATGGAATTAGTGTGACAGTAATTCTCTGCACACAGGCCACATAAAACACTTCTCACTCAGAAGAGCACCATCCATCTGGGCCTGTCCAGCTCCAAGATTCATTTGTTTTTCCCACAAGCTTTTTTGCCAGCATCCTGAGCTGTGAAATGAAGCACTTACTATTCTGCTCCTAGTGTTAAGCTCCATGTTAAGACCTTCAGAGTTTTTGGCACCATTAACTTTGTGGCTTTGCCCACTCAGTGTTGTGTAAAATGCCATTACAAAGAAACGTGTTTGTTTAGCGGGGCTCTGAGTGGAGGCACCTGGGGTTTAGGGCCCTGGCCATCTGTGTATTTCCCATAGAAACAGGTGGCATGCCCCAGGCAGCCATCCTAGTGACACAAAGACCATGCTTCAGGAAGAGAGGCTATTTATTGGACCAGGAGACAGAGACTGGCACTTCCAGCCACACCATACAGTCTCAATCTTTGAGTTCCCTGATTCACCCTCAAATACCAGCAGAAAACGGCAGCTGACACAGGCAGAGCGTGGGCTTTTTTTTCCTTGAAGATCAGCTGGGAAGGTAAGCCCTGAACTAAAGAGGGTGAACTTCTATGACAGCTGCTGTGGGCACAGGCAATGGCAAGCCAATGGGTAAGAGAAGGAAGGGGTTTAGCTAAGTACATGGCATGAGTTGCCATGCCCCTGAGGTTGCATTAGACCACACTCAAGTGGCAAGAATATCATTCAAACCTCCAACCTAGAATCTTTACACATCACCCAGTGTGAAATAATGCCTATTTTAACTTCAGTACCTTAAGAAGGTCTAGAAAATGAGCACAAGACAGTCTTTGTCTTCTCTTCACTCTTCCACTACCTTTAAGTAAGAGTATTTTATTGAGGATGTTGTTGCAAGATGGACATAACACAACGTACTTTTCTGAAATAAACTAGAATTCCAATGCTTGCATCTCTGCTAATTACTTCCATTCACATCTTCATCCCTACTCAACTTACTTGTTAAAATCTTTCTCTCTTCTTACCCTCCCCATCCTTGACTCCCACACATGTAACTATGACCAAAATACTGCCGCTCACTTTTCAGGACATGTCCATGCTCCATATTTCTGTGCAGAACTAGACACAACTGAGAAGCCTTCTAATTCTGGATCTAGGTCTAAATCTGGTGCTTTGAGCCTCTCCCAAATGGGTACAAACTATTATCATTACATACTCTTCTTTATTCCTTGTGCTTACTGCAGGCTTTATCTATACTGATGATTATCTATGCTTCTCTAGTTTTTGAAGCAATTTAAAACCAAGAGAACACATTTTTCCTCCACCTGTAATATTTGACTTCCAGTTTCCTGATAATATCTGTTATTTAGCTCTTAAGCAAAGACCTTATTTAAGTCTTTAAGTCTGCATTGTGATTCAGTTTATATGAATGTATAAATGACGTTATTCAGCAGCCTTTTTATTTTTTTTTCAGTCAGGCTATTCAAGTAATTGCTCCTTCTTCACAGTCATCTTTTCTTTGCTATCAGAGTTCTCAACCACCTGTCCCATTACATGACTGAAGGATTTTCTCTTGCAATAGCACATGGCTTAACTGGTTCTTCATACGCACATAATAGCGCACAGCACTGGTTAGGTAATTACACGGCAGACATCATTCTCTCTGATTATGACTTTGATTCCTTCCTCCCACAATAATAAGTTAATAGTTGCCATCTACCTAAAATACTTTGAGCACAAGATAATCTTCTGTTCCTGGTATAATTGCCCCTCTAACTCTGTAATGTACATATATTTTACTTGTTTCTAAGAAGAATCTAGATGTGTTTAAATACAACTATCTCTGATCACTTTTTAATGAAAATTTAGCATGCACCAGCCCAGCATGCACCAGAGACAGAATATAAAGTCTCTAAGGCCTTCAGAAGATTTTCTAACTAGCACATTTGCTCCATATCATCCTCTAAAAATCTGTCTTAGCATGATCTAAAATCTACTCTATGCATTTAAGAACATTTTAATTCAAATGAGAAACATAGAAAGAGGAATTAGATAAGCACCTAGAATGCCTAAGCCAATATCAGCTTGACAAGTTACTACTAAATCCACCTAAAGTAAAATGAAAACAGTTATTCCAAGGCAACTATACAGAAGTATTTTAAAACTTTTAGAGGTTTATGAGCCACCTTTTTGTAACCAGAAACCAGCACCACCTTAGTCCCACCCAAGTGGCAAGGCAATTTCCTGATGAGCAAATTGGTGAAAAGACAATTGAACAAACAGGTGAATGGAGAAAAACCTAACTCTTTACTGAAGAAGCACGCGTAGAAAGCATTTATAAATATTAATTTATTACAGCTACCATTTATAAATATCTACAGAATATAAATCATACAGCCTTTTAAATTCATACCATACGTAGTTTTAAATTATACTTTCCACGCTTTATTTACAACTTATACGTTAGTAACTTTAATTATTAGGCAATTATTAAATACAATTTGAAAGCATGGCACAGGTAGTTAAGAGAGACAACTTATGTATTTGGATGGCTAAAAAGGAAGGGTGTTTCACAAATTAATGCAAAACCCAGAGAGAATTCTGACTGTATAAATGCAAAGAAAAAACAGAAAGAATGGTTCACAATAGAGGAAGAAATAGATTGGAGAGGATCTGGTCCTAACAACTTCATTGATCAACAGACAAAAATAGCCCTTTCAGCAAGAAAGCACATGAAAATAAACTGCACTGCCTGTTACAGAAACATTTTGTGCAAACACTTTTCACTGGGAAAATCAACACCATATCTATAGGCACTTAACACTTGTATGATTATCAAAAATGTTTTCCGAGTGTAGCGTTAAGTCTCCCTCTGCCTAAAGCACCACTAGAGCCCTAGCTCCTATGTACTTTCATTCTGTTCTTGGTGGACAGCAAGGATAATTGCAGGCTAAAGTACGTTAGTGGTGACAGCAGGACAACTTTACAGAAACCAAACCCTAGAAGACCAATGAAAAAACCCAGAAGTAAACATCCTTCCTGACAGCCCTCCTTGCTTCAGAAGGAACTGACTGCTCAAGACATAGCATTGCCTTCCATTTCTGGAAATGACAGAAGTCATTAGACCTCCTCCTGTTCTTTATACCCTCAACCTGTTTCTCTGAGCTCCCTGGATTCTCCTTCAGTGACTAGAAATGCAAAGATGTAAAAAAATTACTTGAGAACTGGATCTGTGACTGGATAGCTCCTGAGCATCTAAAAGCCCATTAGCTGGACAGCAGACTAAATGAGAGAAGCTATTTTATCTGGCCATGGGATACACACACAACCATGACTTTTCCTTTTCTCTGTCAACCTGTCTATAAATTTTACTACTGTATTCTTATTTGGTTGCTGTAAAAGAGTGGGGTTTTAGCTACAAGCATGAGATATTTTTCAACAACCAGCTTACATGAGAAAACATGACAGGTAATGTGAAAAGAATACAGAAATTCCCAGTATTTTATGCAACTATTTGCAGTGGGATCTTTCTTGTCTGCTTGGGGATCCAATAGTGGATCCTTCACTTTATCATGCCGTTAACCACACGCCATTAATATAAACACAATAACATTTTGCTGGAATAAGTAACAAAGAATCAAAAAGTTCAAGAAATCTTACACAGAAGTAATTAATTAACAAGAGCAGCCTTTTAGAAGCCCTTTTTATCATCTGGTGATTTTAAATCCTACAAGTACAGAAAAGGTAAAATGTACCCAAGCAGGAGAGGGAAAACTGAAGACACTGTAAGACCTTTCTCATTATGGTACGATGGCACTTCAGGAAGTATCACTTCATAATTGTTGTGTTCATGCGCTTGGTTTACACTTTTTGATAAGAACATTTGCAACAAGATCCTCACTGCTGCTGTTCTATTTCTTTGTATGAAGTGAAAGAGAAAATGAGAGACAGTACAAGAGAAAGAAAAGGGAGACTCACTGCTAAAGTACAATAAAAGTACTTGCTAAATATGTCTTTTACACTTACTCACCTGCAACACTTAACCACATCATGGATGGTTAAGTGTTGCAGGTGAGTGTAGGTAGAAGTGTAATGATGGTAGCCTAGTTAGATATGATTTTGATCCATGGACCTCAAAGATGGCTAAGTAATATTACCTCTGTCCTAAAGAATCAAACAAATCCACTAATATAGTTTTGAAGGGTTTTGAAGAAGGTCAGTGTGACATCTGATACTAAAATCCATATTTGTCAGTCCTCTCTCACCATTTCTCACACAAGATGGTTTTAGAGCATGCAGCAGCCAGAAGGCCCAGTTCAGACAGCAGTGATAGGACTACATATATCACATATAGCATACTACATATATAAAATTTGGCATTGCAACTGTGCATTTCTACGAGATACAAATAAAATCAGATAAAACTAGCTTGCCCAGATCTCGTATTTATATATTACCTCAAGAGGCATTTTCTAATTAGAAAGCAAGAATTAATTTTACTCTGAGAACACTTTCTGAATGAAGGGTTGAGTACATTCTTTCTAAATCCGAATTCCAGGATTGTGCTAAAACAAGCTAATTGACATATGAATTTCGAAATATGGCAACATTCCTTCAAACCCCCTGCAATCTTTGGCCAAGGTTGTGCCACATCCTTCAAGCAGCACGTGGCCTAAACAAAGCAGCTCAAAAGTTCCACACATTTCTCTACTGTACTAGTCAGTGAGGCACACCAGGACAGCATCAACAAACTCATCTTTCCACTAGCGCACTTTAGAACAGACAGCAGACTCAGATTATACTTGTGCCGCTTTGTAGGGCTCATACCACCAGCCCTGTGAAAATAAGATACAGGAGAGAAAAAAATAGAGCAAGAATTTTAAAACATGATTTAGGATTGCATGTCTTTGTTTTAGCATGTTCTGCATTTTATATCCTCATGGATGCAAAACTGTCAAAGTTAAAAAGCCTTGGAAGACTGGCCCTAGATTTCAGAGGAGGTCTCTCTTTTATGTCTCATTTCCAAACCCTACAGTATGCTATTTTCAGTTCTCAGGTGTAGCATGAAGCCACTCAAATTTTGTCAGCCTCAGCAAACTGAATTTCAACTTGTGACAGGAGTCATGAAGCTGAAAACAGTACAGGTTCAAAAGCGTAAAAGAGAAGCAATGCATTCGATATCAGACATTTACTTGCTTAAAATCTGATATACCAAATAACTCATTTCACACATGCATTTTCTCTCCTTGTAGTATAAAAGGCATGAAAGGGCTATTATTTTGAGCTTTGTGCACTCTTGTTAAATATTTAAGAATCCTATTATAAATTACAACCCTGCCTTTTTCACTTGACCTCCTCTTCATGTGGTCTTATTAACGCAGCAGCTGAAACTTCCGTCATGCAGTGAAATAAGCAGGTTATCACTGGCTGGTTCAATTACTCCAGTATCCTCCTGACCCTTTGTGAAGTCCTCTCTCCGGCTTTCCGTAGCGGGGCAATTGTGAGCTCCTGAGGCAGTACAGAGACAGCACAAACCCCTGGATAACTAGAGGGAATCCTGATGCCTCAAAAAGCACATGTGGACAGGCACTACTCCTAAAACAATTACACTAAATCAGCTCCAAACCAGTAGTTTTACTCCGTCCTTAGGGAAAAGGCGAACATAGAACAAAAGTCAGTGCTCCTCGGTAAAGCACCAGCCTCAAACACGAGGATAGGGAAGATGCTGCCTTCTCCAGCAAGACATCGCTTTGGTGTGATGGCCACAGCACTGCTGCTGCAGTGAGGTAACATCACCATGTGTTCTCTATTCCCACCTTCCCACTGCAAGACTGACTCTATCCAGATTCCTATCTGGATTAGTAACCACATGAGTACTAGCAAGGAGAGAGAATGCTGACCAAGCTGCCAATGCCATTTTGGAAGTCTTGTACACCATATCACAGGTAACACAAGCCCTCCACACTACTTGCCTCCCAGCATGGAGACTTCAGACCACCCGACTCTGAGACGGCAGGTGCCACTGTGGCAGGGAGAGGGCACTGGGCTAATGCTGTGACTTCCAACGATATTCCTCTGATCACAAGCTCCAGTCAAATGGCACATGCCGAGGAGCTGCCTCTGCTCTGGAACATCGCAGGGCAGATGCAGCTGGCTTGAGGATTCCGCAAGGAGCATGCCAGCTGCACACAGCAGAGGGAAGAAGCGAGGTGCTGCAAGCCTACGAGACACAGGCCTTGAGAAGGAGTCATCCAACATCTGAACTAACCACAGCTCTCACCACAATACTTGACAGGGCTGAACGTAGCCACCGCAAGCTGTTATGGCTACAACGAACGACCGGCTGAGGATGCAGAACGTCTGCCAGGAACAGCTCTAAGAAGAATTGCTAGGACAGGGAAATGTCTCAAAAACCCTTTCAGAGGCCAGGAGTGCAAGAAGCTGGTTGAGCTACTTGTGTAGGTAAAAAGGGAGCAGAAAGCTGCACATCAAAGTTTTTTATCAGAGTAAGAATCAAGAGAGGATGTGACAGGGAAAGAAGGTACAATTATATCTGGATGCATGAAGAAATGGAGAATTATTGCAAAAGGAGAGAAATGTGTTATGAGCAAAGCTCCAGTGTTAAAAAGTCACACGGGACTCTCAGATGAGAGACAGAGTAAGACATCCATGGTACTGTCATTATTACAGGACATCCCCAGTTTTAAACTGGAAAGTAGGACTACACAGGATAGTCACTTAATCTGGACCTGGGATAGTCACTTAATCTGCACCTGGAGTAGAATGAGTATGATGAGAGGCAAATACACAGTTCTGATCTTCCTCTCTTTCAAAGAGAAACACTGTTCTTCAGATTTCCAAACTTTTCACTTGAGAAATGACTGGCAGCCATAGGAAGGAAAACAAATATGCTCTTACGAAATTTTTAGCACCTAGTACAAGTATAGCTGGTGTGTTCCCAGATCAGCTCTTCCATTAAGAGCAAAAAGTAATCAAAGAGAAAAGCACCCAGAGGTTTAAAGATAGAATTTATGTAAAGTAAAATGTATTATTTTTATTACACATTTGAATTTGTTTACACGGAACATATGGTTATTTCTTTAGAAAATAATTTTAACATTAATTACTATTACCCTCTGTCTGGTTGACTGTCTCATCTAGTTCATTCACATGAATCATTCACATGAATGCTGCCAGACATATTCAATATGTTTAAGTATAACAGTAATTCTGTTTCAGCTCATGAACTCTCTCTACTACCTTAAAGTAAATATCAGAGCATTTAATTTTCACAGTCTTTGGGGCATGGACAGATATTACGTTGTGCCTTGAACCACCTAGAAACTCATGGTGTTTAGCTGTGACCTCTACCCAGTACCTTGATACATTTACATATAATACTTTTCTTTTGTCCACAGTTGCATTAAGATTCATAAAGTTGACTCATGCTGCTGTGTAAAAATGCTGACAAAAATTATTTTCCTGCTCTGAAGAAATCTGTGTTTTATTCTTGCAAGTATTTCTTGAACATGAAATTGCTCTACTCAGGCACAGCCTGCCTTAAGGACAATATAAAATGGCACAAACAACACAATTATGTAGAAAAGTCTTTTTGAAGAAAATCTTTTAAAGTGTTCAACATGAGAAATTCAACAGCGCTTTTAAATGCATAGCTTTTACTTCATCTTTTCAGTTGGAATACAATACCCCAGCAGAGCACGCCGGAACAAACCATTCAGGATTCATTTCTCTGTGGGCATCTAAAAGACTTTTAGAAGCAATTAATAAATTCATTCAAATGTATACACATTTCTCCTGCTGCTTAAGGAGATATTGGACGTAGAGTAGTCTTTCAAGCAAATTGCTACTGTTTTGTTAGTAAACTGCTATAACTGTGCTCTGCAAAACGTGTAACTGGGATTGAAAAATTCAGACTTCTGGACAGGGCTTAGATGTACTTAATTGAATTTGACAGCATTAGACACATACAGGTTGAATTCTTTTTGCCAGCAAGGCTCCATAACTGCAGTAGCATGCACTAAATTAAGCCTAGAAGGAAAGGGAGGGTAAAAACAAAGGTTTGCTGGCATGCAAATACCTACCACAAAAATCTTGGATTGTACTGCTAGTTAATCAAAGCAATAATTTTTTTTAGATTTTTTTAAAATTTTTTTTAGTAATGGGAAACTGGTCTGAGAGACTGTAGAAATGAAACACACAAGTGAGAAGTTGAAGAAAAAAGTGACTCAAGAATTAAACACAGGTAAAATATTACAATCTCTCCCTAGCCATCCAGATGAAAAATTCATTCAAGACCTGGGGAAATAACAGAGTTGCTGACCCAAATATACATTAGCAAAACACATTTATTGACCTAAATTTTTAACACGCACTGAGAACGTGTATGTTTACTCATCTTACTAGTCAGAGAAGGTAAAAGATTCACATGTACATTTACCACTATCCAGCTAATCAGAATCTGATGCTGTTTTTCATCAGATCTACAAAACAAGAAATTGTCCAAATTCTGTATCATATGAAGTTCCTGTTTAATGAACAGGAGCTCCCATCATAGTAGCTATACAGATGTATTCAGAAAATTAGTTTAAATAACAGTCTGATGCTGTAGTCTTAATAATGACTTCTAAAAACTCTGAGAACTGAGCCACAGATCTATTTATTTTGCCAGGCAGCTTCAGCCATGCATCCATTGGGAAAGCAAGTACATAACACTTGCCAGAAAGGCTTTCATTCACAAGCATAATGAACTCAAATTTCCCACTGTATTCCTTTACATACAAACGTATTTGCAGCCAACATTGCCTCTTTTAAGTGTATTTCTTTAAGGCAGATTTTAACTATCCTGGAAGCCTATTTTTTCAGTTAGTTTCAATGAGCATATGTCTCCTGCTTATTTCATCTCCCTGTCTTATAGATGACATAAAATGTTTTCTAAACAGTCTGATTTTGCCGAAATATTTGTACCACCTGCTTAGTCCTGTGTGACAAAAGCCATGAGGTTCTTTAGAAAACAGAAGCAAGATTATAAAGGTGAGCAAGACCTGTCTGTGCTAAATCTCTTAGGCTGACCCAAACATCATTTATAACTCGCATGAAAAGTTTCTTCTCTTCTTTGGAGCCAATTAACTTTATCCAGAGAGAGACATGAACAGCTAAGTAAGCATAACTGTTGCAACAGAAAATGCTCACTTTAGGTGAGTGAATGCCATGTTTGCAAAGCTGCAGAAATATTTTAGCGCATCCAATTTTATGCGACTCTCGCTGGATCCAGAGCTCTGCTGGAAGCCGAGTCCCAGGAGAGGGACTGGTGCTGGAGGCGGCTCCCACACCCCGGCTGCCTCCAGGACGGGGGTGGCGATGCCGGCTCCGGTTCGCACCGTCCCGCTCGTCCCCGGGAGGCAGCAGCTGGAGCACGGCCGGGGTGGGGGGAACGGCCAGCGGGGCAGGACACACAAAAATACCTCAAACAAGCAACAAACCTCGATGGGACTAACTTAACACAGAGTTGTCAGCCAGCTACCGGACCGCGAAACGTCTAAAGCCAGCAGGAGGAGAAAGCGGCCGCCAACACCCCAAACATAAGGAAAGCCAAAGCAATCCCGGCTCGGGATGGAGGACAGGGCGCAGGGCGAGGACGCCCCGCGGGCCGGGCCGGGTCATGCCGCGGTCCCCGGCGGAGCACGGGGCCGCCACACGCGGCGGGCGCCGGGCAGCGCTCGGGAGAGC
>VZTF01001716.1:2155872-2198196 GCA_013397755.1 Cnemophilus loriae
CCGCGCGGCGCCCCCTCGCGGCCAGGCCCGCGCGGCGCCGCTCACGGGGGCCGCCCCAAGGCCGAGCCTTGTGCCCGCGCACCTGTGCCCCCGCACGGGCCCCGTCCCGGGACAGCCCCTCAGCGCCCAGGCTTCCGCAGCTGCTCAGCTGTTCTTCGCCATGTCCGCCGCATAACACCGCAGGCTGTCACGGAGAGGCACTCGGGACTTCCCCCCAGGGGCCGCAAGGCACCGGCGGCACCGGCTCCCCACCTGAGCGAAGGCGTACCTGGTGTGTCAGCGGCACGGTGAAGTGGTCAGGTGTCTGAAATGAAGGAGCTCATGGCCTATCTGAGTACCTGTGGATGTCAAGTTCTACTACCTCCTGTGGCAGAAGCATGGGAATACACGCAAAGGAATGGCAGAGCCTATGCTGTCATTTGTACTTAGCAGCTTAAGTAAAAATTTTATTTTTTCCCCATCACATAGGTCTGTACCCTACCATTACTGCGGGGACTGACCATACACAGTTCACACTGCAGCACAGATTTACTCAAGGTTTGCTCATGCCAGCGTCACTTCCACACTTTGTTACCAGTCCACATTAACTTTCCTGGTGGATGGGTCCAGAATACTTGTTTTAGCAAGGCTGCCTTCTCCATGGCTGATTATCCATGTATTTATCAGTCAGACATTGTACCTAATTTGAGTATATGATACTGCTGAATGCTTCTGGGACACACTGAGGACGCATAGCTTCTCAAGGCCTGTACTACTAAAAGTAACAAAGCAAGACAGTAAAGGCAGATGAAAGCACTATTGGGCATTTGTGAAATTATACAAATGGGTAATACTTGGATTGAAGACAATTATCAAAAAGAAAACGATTATGTGGTTTGGTCAAAGAAAAAAAAAAATAGCTAGAAAATAAGAGCTTCTTTTTTCCTTAAAATTTTGTAGGAAAACATCAAAATTACTTATTTCTCAACTTCG
Organism: Cnemophilus loriae; assembly: GCA_013397755.1. Classification (NCBI taxonomy): domain Eukaryota; kingdom Metazoa; phylum Chordata; class Aves; order Passeriformes; family Corvidae; genus Cnemophilus; species Cnemophilus loriae. The sequence goes on from VZTF01001716.1 coordinate 2,156,845, forward strand.
CTTTTACAACAAAATAGAAAACTAAGGCCAAAGCAGCTTCAATTTGTACCTATCTAATGAGGTTTTGCTTTAATACACGCACGCTTGTGGGTTTGAATTTGAATTTCTGTGAGGCATGTATTATCATTATTTTTTCCTAGGCAATCCTCTCTTCATTGTGATTTGACATCTCCTTGAGCTGGAATTTACCACAGACAAAAGCAGAGCAGAGGTTGTCAGAAGAATGAATTCTTGCACTCATGTCATTTCAAATGGAGAGACATCTTACCGTGACAAGATTTGAGCTCAGAAATGCTATCAACTTTTACATGAAAAAACCACAAAGCCGAGTCCAGCCACGAATGCATGAAACAGCTGAGAAATTTCTCACAACATGTGAAACTATCAGTATAATTAGAAAATGTACTTTTCTGCAAATATAGGCAGGGCTTTCTAAAGCAGCCTAAGCAGTTCCTATGAAGCATGATGAAAACTCAGCACCCAATTTACTTACGGGGCTATAACAATATTAACAACGCTGTTTATGTACAAGCCTAATTACAAATCTTACAGCAGCATATGCTATTCAAATTACTGAACAATACGAAATTTTACCAGATGTTCATATGCTGAGTTTGATTTATCCTTTACATTTAGATACATCTTCTTCCACACCAAGAATGCACTCTACTGTAAAGAAAATCCAACCAGTGTTTTACCCAACAAGTATTGGCAAACAACAAAACTAGTTCTAAGTTTAAGCAAGCCATTAATAGGAAAACAAACGTATAAACCTTGAGTTCCACAGTAACATGTTCATCTCATGGCATGTTTGACAGGAAAAAGAAACCAGTCATTTACAATACCCTCCTGCAACATGCAGCTAGGAAATCAGCATTTTAAAGGTGGATTTTATTAGAAAATTAAGATCCCATTGAAATTATGCAATTTAATTGTAAAATAGCTGATTAATTTTCTACCCACAGTACAACAGGATGCATTTTCATGTTGTCCCACATATATCACTGATTTAGGGAGATTCCTCATCAAATCTGCCTTGCAAGAGATTTTATTTCACTTCTATGTCTGAAGAGACCGACATAATTCAGACTTTGTTTTCTGTCTTGGAAGGGCTCAATCAAGTTGTAGGAGCTTAGTTGTTGCTTTAGAAAGGTCATTGTCTCTCCCATCATGCTGAAATTAAAAACAGTTGGGTTTTGTTTGGTTTTTAAGAGGTCAGACAGAATAAAACAAAAGCCAGATTATTTTTGAAACACTTATGTATTATCACACATTTCAGATTACACCATTTTCACAATAAAACAGCAGTAGGCTTCAAATAAATGTATTATGTTTATGTCATTGCACTGACTGGTTTTTGTACTCTAACACAAAAGTGACAACATCCAATCTTGTGCCAGACTTCAGTGGATGTCTCTCTGCTTGGAGAGAATAACTACATGCATTTTGCAGATGGGGATTAAGGCAGAATTCTGCATGATAATGAGTATCCTAAACTCTGACTGATTTTCCATGGAAAATAAAGGGGAAAAACTGTACTGAATAATTCACAGAAGTGCAAACCATCTAAAAGCTGTGAAATACCAATGGAATTTGTTGATCCTTAAGGCCAAATGATTGTTTAGCAGGATGAACTATGGCATGTGCATACATGCAGTTTGGAGAAAAAATGGAAGGCTGCAGTGAGCAGAACATTCCAGTTGTGATACAAAGTTAGATCTCCAGCAGCAGGTTAAATCTTTATAGGAATATGCCATAGATGGAAAAGCCAAGGATATGCTCTGTATCTTCTTGTACAAGCTTCGAAAACCTCACTGTCATGTGTTCAGACATTACAATTTATTTCCTTCCATTCAGATGTCATTGAGTTCTTTGCCAAATGCTCTATGCTAAATGTTCAATTCTCAGAATATTGTGGGTTCTGCTATTTGAAAGAAATATTGAAAATTAAAATAGAATATGCTCAATCTTCTTTCAGAATTTTTCTTTAACCTTTAGCAAATTCTTTTGATTTTCATCTCTTATTCTTCTTATACTTAATGTCTAGGGCAATGTTGCAATTTAGAACATGAAGTATGAAATGTCAGTGTTACTACAGCGGACAACAGTGAGAAGATGCTACCTGCATTGTATATTTTGCAGACAGGGATTGCAGTTTAGCCTGCAGTTTCATACAGTGGAGTTCTGGCTCCATGGGTCAAAAGGTACTAGAACAATACTAGAAAGATACTAGGAACAGTATAAAAAATAACACCAGGCTAAATTATACAAATACATTATTAGAGAACAATATTACACACACTAGACCTTACCTCTTAACAATAAATAAAACTTTTAACTCCATTTTCCACTGGTGCTACAGTGAGAAGAAATGTGCCTAAAGCATCCCATAAGCTCGTGAAGGTGAACTCTAATGGGGACTCTACCACATTCCTCAGGAGATTGTTCCAGTGATTAATTACTGTCATTGTAAAAAATGTCTTTCTTATATCAAAATGAAACCGTTCCTGGAATCTCTTCCAAAATCTCTCTCCTTTACCGTCTTTGGTAAACCGTGGTAAAAAAATAACGTGTAGCAGAGGACAGGGCTGTTTCTGCAGACATAATGGAAATTACATTAATTTTATCACATATATGTGTCTACCGTGGGACAATATTTTTCTTTACATGTGTATCTGATCCTTAAGATTATATTGGGATGACATTTCTGCAAAACAGAATTTTGATATTGGTTTAGGAGACGTTCTTAAGTTTTCTTACAGGCTGTAAGGATGCATATACTAGGAACATGCAGAATTATATGGAATACAATCTAAGCATGTGTATTTTACCTTCCTGTATGTCACAGTACCTGTAACTGGATGTCATGCTAGGCCTGCAGCAGAAGACAATTCTAACAAAAAAAAAAAAAAAGCCTGAAGAGGTTGCTCTTTAAAGATTTAATCTGAATTTGAGATCTTAAATTTACATTTTTATGAGCAGATTTTCATTATTGTCCTAATGGTTCTGAAACTACTTTCCAAATTATCTTAATGGTCTGATGATAAAGTAGTTTCTTTTTTTCTTTTCCTACCATGAAATATTTTTTGTCTCCAGCTGTAGCTAACAGAATGTAAGAATGAAGATACAAACCTTGTGTGGTATTTTTGAGTGTGCTTAACTCTGTACGAAACAAGCTCTGTAATGGAATAATGAGCAGAAAATTATTTTTTTATTATTGATATAAATTAAAAATATCTGCCTGATTCTTCTACATCTCTCTTCTCCTTCAAACATCCTGTCTTCTCATAACTGGGATCAGTGAAACTGAACTTCGTATCAGCTATCCAGCAGTAATCACTATGTACCTAATCTCAGAGAATCTGAATCAAGATCCTTTACTGATACCAACATCTCTATTATAATAATAAAGTTCTGATTACCCACTGCAGTAGTCTTTGATAAATATGTAACAGGACTGCCACTGACAGTATTACACTGTGTTTTTACAACTCACAGAGGTAATTTAGAATATTTTTGAGAAGTGAAATAAATACTTTTTCCCCTCATTAATCAATAGATTTCTGACTCTCCTATCAATTGAGAATCTCTTCCCTTCTCTCTCAAACGTTTTTCCAGTTTGCCTGGGATGAAAAAGGACAATGTGAGGTGAACAATGGAGCATGAGCAAGTGGGAAGGCACATCAAACAGTTCACCACAATCCAATAAAACAGAGAGAGAGAGAGAGACTGAAAATGAAGGTTGGATCAGACTAGAATTTATATATGAAGTGATTGCAAACTGCTGACACACATCCTGGGGCTTGTGGATACCACAGAGTGAGCGTGTGTTGTCGTTAATCTTTCAGGACTTTCTAAAAGATATGTATATACTGCCATAAAAAAAATTTAGCATTCATTCATATAACTTGTTAGATGAAATACTCCATTTGTCGAAATAAAGGCTCATCTCTCATGTTAAAATACAAAAGAAACCCAGCATTTGTAGGCGTGGGTTCATGCCACCTTGACACAGAGCTTTAGAGTGATTCAGATGAACTGCAACCGTGAGAGCTCAGAGCTGCTTCCCTCGTGGTATCTTTCAACACCAGATGGCACACGACTAAACGCAGCTGCCTGAATGGAGGAAGGCAATTAAATGTCTAAACATACATACATAGAACCATTTTAGATGTCCCAAAAGACCTGAGTTACCCACATGAGCTGGCATGTGTCACACAAGATCTGTGGGAGTTCTGTGAAGTGTCATATTGGGACAGGCAGGATACCCTAGGACTTCTAAAAGACAAGTAGATATTTAAGTTAAGCACTTGAAATATTCAGTACAGAAGGCACTCAGTTACCTACAGACAAATATCCAACACCACTTGGGAGTTCCTGGGATGCCTTGATAGAGCAGAGAGGTGCAGCACAGCCTCGATGTGAAGCCTGCACTGCTCTGGAGCAGCAGCAGCTCCAGACCAGGTGGGACTCCTTGCCATATCTGAAGTGGCAAGGTAGCCCCTGCTTTTCATAAAACTGAATCCTGCTTTGTGCAGGTAGGTGTGGGCAAAATGTCTGTAGATGGAGTCTCTGTTAAGATGTACCTAATGTCATGTTGTGTTTGCAGAATTGTTGCATGTTCAGCAAGTCTGCCTGACAATGTGCATCCACCCCTGCCACGATCACCTCGTTCCTTTTAAAGAACATCCTTGACACTTTATGTAAGCTCTAAGTATCCTGGTTTGTAAGTCAGGTGCCACTAGGCTTTTGTTCAGATCAGCCATTAACCTTTAATAGCTTCAGTGGTGGTGTATGGAGTGTAAAACAGTGGTTTTATACTCCCAAAGCTTTCCACCTCCCCAAGAGCACAGTCAATAGCTTTCCTTCAGAAGCGGGGCACAGGCATTGCTACTATACATGTCAGAAACTAAACACTGGGCAATCAGTTTTACTCATGCAGATGAAAACTTTGTGCAAAGCCATTAACTTGAGGAAAAGGAAACACACATTGCCCCTGCACCCTGTAATAGACTCACAGGTAGCTGTAAGTTCCCCCATGGCTATGGCAGAGGGAGGTCCTTCCCCCTGTCTCCCTCTGTGAAACTTAAAGTGTAATTTCTGTTTCAGAGGCCCATCATCTGATTCTTATGGTTCATATGGTCTGGTTTTGGAATCCTTTTGGAGCTCCTCTATATTGTACCCATGCACATGTCCTTTGGTGAAATTTTGTTCAGGTTTTCCATTTTTGCAGAGAGCATTGCCTGTGTTCCCCAGCACAACACAAAGCCCAGGGGGTGCCCCAGTGATATTGCAAGCATCAAGTATTTATATGCAGTGATGAGATCCCTCCTGAGCCTTCAAGCTGAACAATCTCATCCTTCTCAGCCTTTCCTCAAATAACAGTCTCTCAACCATCTTCATCGTTCATTGCTGGACTTGCTCCAGTATGTCCATGTTTGCCCAGAACTGGACCCAGCACTCCCTGCATGACCTCACCCATGCTGAGCAGAGGGAATGATCAATCCCCTTGGCCTGCTGGCACCACTCTGCCTCTTGCAGACCAGTGCACCCCAAGTAACTGGCCTTCAGCTGGGCTTGGGCTACTCTCTTTGAACCCTGTCGTTCAGTCAGTTTTCAATCCACCTCTCTGTCCATTGACCTAGCAATGTGCCAATCCTGCTGTACAATAAACTGTGCAATAAACTTTCAGGTTTGGCAAATACTGCAAAATGATGCTATATTAAAGAAGTTGACTTGGTGAATCTATATTATGACAATTAAATTTTTAATGGGTCAAAATCTATCTTTGATACAGGTAAAATAATCATGATAGATCCAATGCAATTTAGTTTTATCTTAGCAGAACTGATGTGGTTTCTTCTGTCTTCTTAGAATGTTTCCTTTATATCCAAAAGGTAAGAAGACATCCTAAAAGCAAGGATGTTTCAAATGTATTTGTTTCATATGTAGCTCAGAAGTAGATTTCTTTATTGGTTTAGAAAGCATTCATTTCTGTATATGTGCATTGGGAATCTGGTACAAAAGCTATTGCTGAAAAGCATTTAATTCAACTTCTTAAAGGAGGTTCTTCTTTGAAGTGTTGTTGATACAGATGGAAAGCCTAGCACATGGAATTATTGCTGTATTGCTGGATGCAATGCTCTTTTCTGGGGCTTAAATCCTAAATCTCCAGACCGAAGTGGAAGTGCATCCTGCCATGTGACTGGGAGTGACTGAACCAACCTGGCAACATTCCTGACTATTATCTGTATCACCAAGAGAAAAATATAACTCTTTAAAAAATAGCAGAAGGAAACAGGTAAGTACTCTATTGTAATGTCCTTACATAGGTATTAATTTAGCATCGTGATGCAAAGATATGAATCACACTTCACTGAAAGGTTAGATTTTAAAATAATTTCCAATTTATGCAAAACTCTTGAGATGGATCCTTCTAAAAAAATGGAAAAAACACTAAGATTTCTTTAAAAGGAGTTCACAGTAAAAAGGATGCCTCTTAAGAATCACTCAGAATCAGCAAACATCAGAATAAAATTTCATTTTCTTTTATCTTAAAAAAAAGTGAATAAGGAAGAACTGCCATCCATCTATCACAATGAGCAGAGTGTATTCAGAGAATTGGATGCCCAGTTAGAGTGACTTCAACCTCTATAAGAACACAACTGACTCCCCAAAATAGAATGCATCTAAAATTGAGTCCTGTGCCTTCAAAATCCCAACTACCATAAGCCAAATCACTTGATATTGCATGTTATCTACTCTTGTACCATCACTATTTAAAAAAATATTTCCTCCTCCATATCAGGTACAGCCATTGCAATTTCAGAGTCTCTCTCCTCTTTTTAGAAAGTGGCTGCTCTACAGCTGTTTGTTGTTCTGCACTTTGCTTTAGCTTGGTAAGTAAAGATAGACATATAAGAAACAGAACAACATCAACATGAGAATTCAAATTTTGGTTAACTGACAGCTTACCTGTGAGCCATACCACTAATTTGGGACGCCAGTATTCTGGGATAAGAGGTAGCTTGCTTATTGAAAATCTGCCACACATTCTGATTTCATCTTTTGCTTAGTAATGAGTGGTGGGAAACAGAGCAAATATTGAATAGTTCCTCATTTTTTACCTAATTTATTACAACAATTAAATCACAGACTGCATATTCTTTTTTGACATGTCTTTGTACTTTGCAGGGTCTTTTTTAAAAACACTTGTTAAGCCATGGTTTTATCCATGTGATAAAGTGGCATCCCTGCATGCTCTTTTGGTTTGGCAAATTCTAAATTCAGGGAGAGTCGAAGTGACATGAGGATCAAGCTGAAGGATGTGTGATCTGTAGAACAGATTCCTCTCAGAGGTGTGAAATGAAACACCCTGTTACTCAGACTATGCCTACAAAAGCTTCCCGAGGCTTACATGAAAGGCAGTTTTCAGCGCAGCCCGCCGGTGCTCCAGCTCAGAGGGACACGAGCCAGCCCTGCACTGAGCCCCAGCCAAAACGCTGAGCTGAAGGCAAGGTACATTAGCTTGGATTCAGGGCTGTGCCAGCGTGGGGATCCATGGCTCCTGCTTGTGAGCCGGCTGGCATTCGGGTGGAGCTGAGACACGGCTGCTGGCAGAGCAGCGCTGCCATTCCCCAGATCATCTTCCCTGCTGACAACAAAGCCTGCAGCAACCCTTCCTCTTCCCTGCCAAGCACGGGGTTTGGGAGGATGACAGCAGAGTGCTGCTATCAATCACTCTCTTACGAGTAGTGGCTGAGGCCTGGACAAGGGAATTATACCAAAGAATTGTTGAAGGCTTCATGAAACTCAGTGCATCTCCCTTGTCTCTCTCCCCACTGTTCCTTCATAAATGTCTGTCTTTTTTTCTTCTATGATACTTTAACACAGCACTCTTACGTGTTTTGGTCCTGATTAATCATTAAGGAGTAACATTTTATTAACTACCACACATTTCTCTCCATTTGTACTTGGGATTCTAGGATCTAACACTGGGACAAACTGTGAGAGGGTTTTGTGTGTACTGCTGGAATCACTGTCCCTTTTCTCTCTGAGCACATTATTTCCTGAAGCTGGACAAGCTACTACAATCAAGTGCATCTAGTACTCAAAAAAAAAAAAAAAGGGACATTTTGGAAAACTTTTTTCTGCATGTAACTTCCTAAAATTTGATCAAGATCTCACAAAATGCCCTTCAAATTTCCCTGCCCCTTTTTTGGAAGTCCAAGACGTATATGAAAAGCATAATGTTACAATCTATGGATGCAGGAAGATGCTGGGCATCCTGATTTTCAAGGAGCCTGCTGCAGTCTGCAAATGCTCTCCCCTTCCCATTATGAGAATCCCAGGCTCAGTTAACACTGATTTCAAAAGAATATGAGAGAATGAAGTCTTCACCTGTTACTAAAATATTGAGCTTATGTGTCTGAAGAGTAGATTAAAATAAATTAATTTAAACTAACATTAATAATTTCCTTTTCTGATAAGCTGAATTCCATCTTTTGTATCCATAGCAAAATGGAGAAATATTTTCTGCATCAGATATTTCTCCTCGGATAAACATGAGGATTCAATCCAAATAAATGCTTTGTGTTATTTAGTGATATCACAAAAAATACCTTTGACTGTAACACAAGGATTTTCTGTTCACTGTTACTCAGTTTGGTTTGCTGCCTGGCACAAATTACCTGCTTTTTCTTCTCAGAGGTCAGCCCATCTGCCTGTCTCTTCTTTCTCTTCAGTTGTGTGATCTCATCCACTAGAGTTTGCTTGTCACTGAAATAAATTTTTAAGTAATGAAATAGGTTATTTTAACGGAAGCAGGTTTGGGCTTTTGGTTGGTTCGTGGGTTCATTGGTTGGTGGTTTGGTTTGGTTTGGGGTTTTTTTAGAAGAAGAAGGTCTTTTTTTAATGCTTATTTGATAAGCACACACTGGTGAAATTAAAAACATTTATGTAACAATCAACCAGGATAATTATAGATCATTTTACCCCACAGGTAGGTCTATTATTTCTTTAATCAAGTTATGCATATATTAAGTGTTATCTGTACCAAAGCTGGTACTAATTGAAATGATGCATGATTACTGCATAATTTAAAATCTCTTCAGATTTCAAAATTGGGTTTGGCCTAGCAAAGGACTTTGTTACTGTTATTATTTTAGAACCAAATTAATTGTGCTCTTTTAAATTCAGTATTTAATTTCTACTCATTTTATCTGCCTACAGTTGTCTCTTTTGCAGACTGCCTTTACCACTGGCTGGCCCCATTCAAGCCTATTCAATGGCCAGCAAGGAAAAGTTAAGCAAGTCTCATAACAATGCAGGTTACTACTTCTGCTTTTATTTTACAGAACTATTAATTTAAGACATCAAAAAGAAGAATAATAGAAAAGTTCATACTAGGTTTTATACTAAAGTGAACATTATTTCTGTGTTGATCGTATATAAATAGACTCAATTTCAGTACTTTAGACTGAAAAATGCTAACACTGATTGCCATGGTATATTCAAGCTGAAACAATGACTGATTCGAGTTAGACTTGCTGGAAACAAAAACATTTAATCCAGTAGTTTCCCTGAGAAAACCTCAGAAACGTTTTCAAATAACCTTGTTAAAATATATTCAAAAGTTTCTTTAGGCTCTTTTCTAATACACAATTACATCATTGTTCCCTTTTTTATTACTGAGATTGCTATGGAGGAGCAGTCCACCGTTTTACCACTTGATGGTGCCAAATATTTTACACAATCAAAGCTAAAAACACTTTAAAACCAGGTCATCTTTTGAAAAACAGTTTAAGTTGAAGCTTGAATTTTATTTCATTTTTGTGGGAAACTGACATTTATTGTTTGATATCAGGGATATTTGAAGATTAGGCATTACCATTCACTTACTGTAACTTCAGCACTGAAAACTGTTTTAAATGTTTGTATCTTGTGTATATCTTATATATGTGTTTGTGTGTGTATCTTAAATATCAGCACAATCTTCCAGTGATTCCTCTGGCCCCCCCATCTCTGATGCCAAGCTACTTGCTGTTTGCATCCTCTAGGTGAGGACAAATAGGCATGTAAAGATCTCCAGCATGCTCCTTTTCCCCATACACATCCCTGACAGTGTGACTACTTCACAGTCACCTCCTTTCCCGAATCAGCATCATGTCCTCGCCATTTGCAACACTCTCGTCTATATTTGAGTCCAGGATAAAATTAGCTGAGCTGCGCTTAGCAGGTTGACTCAGCAGTGAAATGTGACTGACTCATAGCCCTTGGCTTAGCATCACCATGAGGAGAATTTGGCAAGAGCAAGCACAAGATTGTTCAGGGGGCTCTTAGCTTCAGTTAGCACAGAGAATTTAGGTAGGATTGATTTGATATTTAGGACAGTGAGCTATCATAATGCTTAGCAGCAATTCAGCATCAGAAGAGGAACAATAATTAGAAAGGATGTGGGTGAAGATCTGCACTTGTTCCTTAGGACTTGGGTGTAGTGAAAGACAGCAAGAATGGGCTGAGAGAAGGCACTTGTATATACTTGTGCTAATGAGGCTGGAGGCAGAATTTACAGGCGAGTTGACATTTTGGTGTAGTGTGGCTGACTTTGGAGAAGTTACAGGACGGAGACTGCCCAGGTGCTGCTAGTCCTAACCTTTTGCACAGAGCATTTTTTAGGGTACAGAGGAAAGATCTCCACTGGCTTGCTCTGCTCCAGGATGGACATGAACAACATGCTGTACATTTACAAACTCCTCTTGAATACTCATTTCCCTAAGGGCTCTTATGAAGTTGCAGTGAGCATTCCGTGCAGGTCTCCTTTACAGCACACTGAGAGTTTGTGGGCTATGTGCTTGACAAAATCTGAGGGTACCTTCTGAGAGTATGGAAGAGGGAGAAAATTGTGCATCAAGGTAGATTTGCAAAGGGAAGCTTAAAGTTATGATAAATGCAGAATGAAAAAAATGTAAGGAGGGAAACTGCAGAAGGCACCTGTCTCAAGGATGCCTTGAAGCCGTTAGGAAGCCCTTAGCAAGCCATTTAGATGCAAGAGAGTTACACCGAGGTGCAAGCCGAGGTGTTGAGTGGGCACCATTCCGTACACTTGGGCAATTAACCACCAGTCCTGTGAAAGATGCCTTGTGACCTATTGCAGCTGGGGAAGGGGATTTAGCTACACTTTCTGACATCTGTGCTATGGTAGAAATGTCTCAGCCATGTCTCTGCAATCATCTTCACTCCTGCTTAATTTCTGATCTCCTGGATAGCTCCTGATCAGAGTGGGATGTTGGTGTCAGAAACTATGTTCAAAAATGCCAATAACTTATACAATTTTTAGGGTATTTGCAAAACGTGTTTACATAATAATCTCACTACTATTATGCATGGCATCTATCTGCTACTTTTGTATTTTTAAACTGATTCACAAAAGTCTAATTTAATCATATTAAACAGCACCTGTCCTCAGCCAGTGCTCTAACCCAAGAACTTGAATACACAAGCCTGTTAGAGCACAATTAGAATCAAACTGTGAAATCACACAGCTGCCTGCCCAACACGCTCACAAAGCACTTTTCAAGGCAGGTTTTTCCTGGAAAACAGTTCATGCTTCCAACTGCTCAGTTCCAGTTTTTCATCTGTTGTGCTGAAAAAAGCACATAGTAATTAAAAGTTCAATTTACACTATTCTATTGAAAGAACGTTTCTGTCTGTTCTGTGGCAAGACCTCAACTGTTACTGCTCTTCTATCCAATTCTCACTTTTAGCACCCACCTGTTTAGCTGGGATGGGCTCCTGGTTTCAGCCTAGCACTTCTGACACGCCCTGACATGTAAACTTGCATTCCCAGCTAATAAACAGAGCTGTCCTAATCCTAGGTCACCTATGGTGGGAAGGATTTATTAGCATACATTGCCTCACCACAGTTGCACGTACACTTCAATGCAGGATTGTTGCCGGAGCTGCTGCTTAAATGTGTGTGAGAATTAATGTATAAACCTACTGCAATCAGATGAACATGATTAAAAATTGCTAATACTTAACAGGATTCAAAAGATACACATACGTATATAAAAAGCACATAGCAGCATATACTTTAATATAATAACTAATACTGCAACTTGTAATAATGCATATGTGTTTATGTATATATATAAGCTAGAGGGAAAAATAATCTGCATATAAGAAATACACTATTTGATTATTTTACTGTTTTACATACCCATCCAAGTGAAACAAATCACTCAGTCTAAAAGTTTGTCTATATGTATAAGTCCTCAATGTCAATAAGCAGGCTGAATTTTTTTCTGATGAGTTAACTTACTAGTGTGGGTGGAGAAAGTGACAAGCAAGGAATTTTCCTTCTGGAAAAAAAATCTTCCCTTTAGTTCTCAAGGTGCATAAGAAGTCAGTGGATGAGTGAAAGTGGAACATTTTGAGTTATTTAATAAGTGGGGTTTGAAAACTGATTGAACAGAGAAGAATACCAGACCTGTGAAAAAGGCCTGGGAAGGACCCGAGCCCTTTCCCACCTGGGCATATATCAGCAGTTTACTTATTGGTATTTAGAAGGAAGATTCTTTTCTCTTGCCAGAATATTTAGCTTCTGCCTGGTGCATAGTTTCTTGCAAATCTTTTGCAAGCAATAATCAAGAGGGCTCTTCACTGCTGGAGATGGTAGACTAAAATAGAAAGAGTAACTGCTATAATTAAAGCTATTCCTCAGATTATTGTATTGAGGAGACAGGACATATCTATATATAGGCTTATAAAGTGAAACAAAAGTCTATATTTGAGGAAACATGGGAAAAAAAATTTCATCAGAATTTCCAGAGGGAAGAAAAAAGTTAATTGGGAAGAAATTGAAACAATCTCCTAGATTCTAGAGTCTCTTCACCCTGTCTAGCAGAGGATATTTATGATCAGTGGAGAGATCAGTTTACTAAAATGTAAGTGGTCTGTCAAATTGTGGGTGTGGAAGGGAGAGATAATGAAAAAATGCATTTGTGAGACTAAAAAAACTATTTATCATCTACAATCTCAGTCTGGCTATTAACACACAGTCTTTTTTTTTCTGCCGAATACTTTTCTTTGCTGAAAACCACACTCCTTTTGCTTTAGTGCCAAATGGAAGTTATCAGCTTGAGATCATAATGCCTAGAAGAAAATATTTAGTGTTTTATGGTGAAAGTTTCATTCACCTCATTAACTGAATGTTTCCATGCAAGACGTCAGCCATCTGCCTTATTGTCTCTCAGGTCAATCTAGTAATAATCTTAAAAAATGATATAGAAGTCAATATTAAAAATGCATTCAGATAGAAATTTGCATGCTCGGTGTCTGATAGCATTCCAAAAAATCAACATCAAACTGCTGTCACCTTCTTGCTGAAAGCAGTAATGTCCAAACATGCTAAAACTTTGAACCACGAATATATAACATTGATCTCAGCTTCTGTAATACCTACAATAATGTTTCAACTAAATTAGTTCTAACTGGTTAGACTGACAAAGCATGACACACAAAGATTGCTGTTTGTGAGTAGTATCATTTACCTAAAAATATAATTTTAGACATAACATCTGAACATACCAGTCTAAAAATACTGTCTACCAAGACAATTTTTTGAACAAATGGTGGAATGCTACTTAATTTTCTTTCTCACCTTTTAAAAATGCTGGGCCATTTTCAGCTGGCCTTGATTCTGATGCTTGTTTATTCCTAGTTGGTGCTACACAGCTCTTACCTAAAAACCTTTCCTGGCTCCTACAAATCCCTCTAGAAAGATCCTGATTATTCAGGATGAATTGGACTGGGACTCATTTGCATTCCAAGGGAGGTGATGCTAACTTCAACTACCTTTGAACTCATGCACAGTGAAATGGAGAGTATGCATCAGGCTAAACTCAATTTTGAAAATGTAATTATAGCCCATTATTTTGCCAAAATCTTTCAAAGATGTGTGCTTCTACCACCCACTTTTCAAGCAGTTCCTTGCCCTTTAATACAGGAGTTTGGGCAGCATTCTTCAAACACATAAGGCTGATGCTAGGCTCCCAAGTACATGGCATCTTTCAAAAATACTTCGCATCCACCAAATCCAGTGAGGTTGGTCATATAGTGACCCTACCCCATTTCAGTGCCTTTCTGAACAGCACTCTAGTGACTATGTGTAGTCCAATTTAGTTTTCTGTTCATGAGGAAAGAGCACGATATTCTTATTCAGTGAAATTGCTGCATTTTTTCCTTCTCATTACATGAAACACGTCTCATAAAAATGCCTTAATTTGATTTATAATAATGAATATGCTTGATGTGCTGTTCTTCTCCAAGGTAATTTTTAACTTTCGTTAACTCCTGCACAAATTCATTAAATGCCTGGTCACAGAAGAGCATGTCCTACAACAATACTTAAACGTGATGTAAACCACTAACACACAATAAATGTAATGCCACGTCTCAACCTATTTGATCATGTCCCTTTTCTGGCATGGTGGGCTGTCAATAAAATAAGCAGGTATGAATGTGAGAGATTTAGCAAAATGAAGTGCTTTGTTTCCTGAGGCTTCAAATATTTGCTAATATAACCAGACTGAATAAGAAAGCTTTTCCCGCATTTAGTTATAGCAAACTATATATGGAATATTTAATAATAATATATTTATATGGAATATATAGAATAATGTACCTATATACAGAAAAAGGGCTTTGAAAGTGAACTCTTACCTTGCTGGTTTTAGCATCTATCTAGGTAAGGAGACAGACTTTGGTGAACTGCATGGCCTAAACAAAATGATAAACTGAATGATAAAAACACACAGTTAAGCTTAGCAGAAGTGCAGTAATTTGAAACTATTTTAACAAGTTCTTAGAATCTGACATCCTTTTAAAACAGCTTTTTTACTATTAAAAAATACCCAAGACATCACAACTCTGAAATATTTTAGGCTAGACCATTTACAGAATAAATCTAATCAACAGTTATTTCCAACAAACGAGTAGATCCATGGGTTTTCTTATTCTGCACAACAGTGATGATTTAAAGTTGTTTGCTAAGTAATTTTTCACTTGTTATATAAATGCCACATTTTTTAAAATATAAAAATAAAGAAAATTTATTTTACTGACTAAAAAATGAAAACCAATATTATTTATTTTTATTAGCAGTTTTTAATATCCTTCCCTAGCAATTGTTTGGCTGGTGGCACACACAGCCCCCGAAGGGGATTCGAAAATTCCAGTTACAGGAAATTTTTGCTGGAGATTCATGTATATTCAGACTTAAAGCTTGATAAAATAAATAGTCTCCATAGCCAGAAATATCTGGTCAAAATTATCTATATTTTAAAATTTCTATTCCTAGCTCCAGAATTTGTTCCATGTACCTCTTCTCATCTTTATACCTTTTCATACCTGCTGCAAGTAGTGTTATCCAACATACAGCTGGCTCACTTTCCATGATCTACTTACCATTGCTGTGCTTTAATACTAATGTTCAAAAAATGAAACCTCACATTGAAATTAATGGGAAAACCTTGTATGTGCACATACGAAAATCTTCATTTTATCCCGGGATTCTAAAGAAATGAGGCTTAGAACACTACATTGTGTGGTGGCCTAGAGTAACCACGCTCAGATAGGATTTTTGTAAATCAGTACCTGGACAAAGGCAACTGAAGTAGGAGAGCTTCTGTCGGGAGGAAGAGTGAAGCACCCAGTCAGCACTTCCTGGTGGGCAGCCAGCCTGCCCGACAGCTCCTGAAAATTGGTCTGGCAACCATCACAGCTCTAGTAGATGATCAACTGGCACCTATGTGCTTTGGAAAAACGTAGAGCATGTGGTAATTCTTGCTTAGCTAGAGTAGGGAGAAGGCATTGTGTGAGAATTTAGGGAACACCGGGCAGAAACAGAGACACTTAACAGGGAGAGGTTAGTTCATATAGGTCGTACCAGGTGAAGACAGGTTATAAGGGAGGGGCACAGAAAATAAATACACAGGAAAACAGACTTTTTTAGTTTTTCTGTTCAGAGAACAGCTAATTTTAAATATGGCATGCCTAACAAGCTCAGGAACCAGCAGAAACAATGACAGGACTCTGCTTTTAATCACTGAGTTGTATAAAAGTTTTTGGGCACATCAGTCTAATGTGGTCAGTCTCTAACCTAAACAATCTACATTTCTCATGAGATGTGCCTTTATGACAGCTGTTTTCCTTTATCTGGTAATCCTATTTTGCTATCATCTTTATAACTTAAAAACCTTTTTTTTTAGTTCTCGTTTCACTTTTCAACATACACAAATTCAAATCAACAACCATCTTCCAGGTCTTTGTTCTTATCTTAAAAGTGGTAGACAATCATTATATAAAAAGGCAATTACTAAAGCAAAGAAATACATTTGCACATTGGAATGTAGATAATTCAGTGCCAAAGAATGCCATTGAGATAAGCAAATTAGTGAAAGAGTAATAATAAAAAAGCCCTAGAGGTGTACATGAACAATAAAACAGGCAGTTTTATTTCACTGCAGTTCTTTTGTTCTGCAGCGTGACAAACCAGCAAGGAATGAATAATGCTATTGGCTTGCTGTTGTTATCTACCTGCAGATGTGAAGATTTCACAGAATACCAGAATGGGGCAGATTGGAAGGGACCACAATGGATCATCTGGTCCAACCTCTCTGCGAAAGCAGGGTCATCCTAGAGCACATGGCACAGGATTGTGTCCAGATGGTTCTTGAGTATCTCCAGTGGGGGGGACTCTACAACCTCTCTGGGCAACCTCTTCCAGTGCACGGCCACCTGCACAGTGAACAAATGCTTCCTCACTTTCAAGTGGAAGTTCCTATGAGTCTGTTTTTGCTTGTTACCTCTTGTCCCATTGCTTGGCACCACCAAGAGCCTGATTCCATTCTCTTGGCACTCTCCCTTCAGATACTGAGACATTGATGAGGTCCCCTCTCAGTCGTCTCTTCTTGATGCTGAATAGGCCCAGCTCCCTCAGTCCTTCCTTGTAAGAGAGATGCTCCAGTCTCATAATCATCTTTGTTGCCCTCCACTGGACCTGCTGCAGGAGCTCCATGTCTCCCCTGTACTGAGCAGGCCAGAACTGCACACAGCACTCCAGGTGTGGCCTCACCAGGGCTGAGTACAGGGGCAGGATCACCTCCCTCCACCTGTTGGGAATGTTCTTCCTAACACATCCCAGGATACCACTGTCCTTCTTGGCCACAAGGGCACTGCTGGCTCATGGACAGCTTGTTGTCCACCAGGACATCCAGGTCCTTCTCCACAGAGTTACTTTCCATCAGGTCAGCCCCCAGCCTGTACAGGTGTCTGGGGTTATTCCTTCCCAGGTGCATTTACCTTTGTTCCTTTGTTGAATTTCAGATAGTTAAAAACATATATATATATAATTTTATCTATCATTACAACATAAGTTGTTACATATTACATATATACTTTAAAAAAAAGTAAGAGAGCAAAAGCTTTCATACCATAGTAATATGATCATGCATACACATAAACTGAATCATGTAAATGTATTTTTCTACATTCCGTGTCTTAACTTAGGAAATATTTGTTGGCTGAATTTACAGCAGGCAGAGAAACTCTGTGCCGAAGCATGCACTTTTTTTCATATCTTTAGAGGTCTCCAGAAAGGTGATAGTTAAAAGAATTATACTTAGTAATATGTTACCTGTATGCACACTGACAGGACCAGGTCCCATAACTTCTTCCAGTAGCAAGAGTGGGATGTGCAGAGCTCTGCTACGACTTGGCTGGACCTCTGGCTCAGGGCGAGCCAGCACCCTGTGCACCAAGTCCAGGGCACTGGGACCTGCTGAAGTTCCCATGCACACACCCCCACACTTACCCCTCAAACAGCTGGAGAAAATGGCAGCTCAGGACAGGTTGCCACAACCAAAGCGATGACTGCAGCTCACATTCAGCCATTTTTTTTCTGAGAACTCCTCATCTGACAGGCTGTCAGGTGAATGAAGAGACTGAGCAGAGACAGCTGCTCCACTTATCCACCCTCAGGTTGACAAGGGGTCCCCACAAAGGTTGATTTTTATGAAGTACAATTCTGACAGCCATGCTTAATCCTTGAATGCTCCTTTGCGAGAGAGGAAAAGTCAGCCTTTCTCTGTCTTGTCTCCTTTTACTGCTACAGGAGAGATAACATCGCTACGATCATTTTTAAGGTTCAAAGCCATGAAAGAGCTAACTCAGGATTACAATACATAAATAAATGATAGCTAAATGGAGGCTCAATGTTGCCTGAAATCAAAGTAATCCATTTGTTAAAAATAGCATCAACAGAGGAGTGGTGACATAGAGTGCTTGTTGTAAAGGAATTTGAGAAAAAGGTAGACACAGAAGGTCTGAAACATTGAAGGCATTATTGGACAGCTCTGCTGAATTAAAGTTTTTTTGATTTGGCAAAGCCGTTTATTATTAGCTCTGGCTTGTCCATCACCTCATAAAAGTCAGATGAAATTAAAATGAAGCCATGTATTTGAAAGTATTTTTAAATAAATAATAAACATATGGTCAAACTAAAGGTTAAAATAGACATTATTTGGAAACAAAAAAATTAAAATCAAGAAGAGGGAAGAGCTGTGGAGAGACGCCTGGAGCAGGCCAGGGCAGAGGGAGACTGGTGCCACACCATGCTGCCCCTGCAGACATGTGTCCTTCCCACCACTTCTTCTCCCAGACACCATTTTCTGCTCCGTGAAGTGTTCTGGGGTGATCCACCAGTGACTGGAGCCTGCCATTACTTCTGTTTGTTATGGTGTGAGTTAAAAGAAGAGAATCTACAAGGCAGTTCTTAGGCAGGAAGGGGCTGGATGGCTGGGGACAAGAACTGGCCATGCTCCCACCCCAGTGGATGAAGGCAGCAATGTCCTGGGTGCCAGGCCCAGGCACTGGAATGATGCTTTGACCATCAGACTGTGCTATGCTGTTGGGAGTGTGACTTGGGAAGCCATGCATCACAGGGATCATCAAAACCCTCTCTCAGCTGGCTTCAGCCTCAGTGCCATCCCTCACCAGCTAGCAGGTGCATACAGATTCCTTCACAAAAACCAAACAAAAAACGACCCCAGCCCCAAGGTCCCGTCACCCCTCAAAAAAACCCCAAGAAAAAAAAAAAAAAAACAAAACCAAACACCCCAAACAGGCTCAGAGGTAAATTTTTAGATGCATCATGCACATGCTAAACAAAAAATCAAAAAAATCAAAATGAGGAGTGTACAAGTCTACAGTTATCAGCAGGAGAATCTCTACAGAGTCCTATTTAATCACACAGTGCTGCTTTTCCGGTGTTGTAATTTTATTTTGATTTGCTGCGCTTTTTCTCTTACCTACTTAAGAGTTTTGAGAGACTGTCCAACAGTTCTTTAGCATAAAAGAGAACAAAAGAGAAACCATAATTTACAAAATAAAATGGGATTGATGAAATAGAAGGCAGACAAAAGTGGGTAAGGGGCACCTAAAATGGCACTTCATTTAGAAAGAAGTATTTCTAGAGAAGTAGTACTATTTATTTATGCCCAAGTTTGTCAAGGAGGCAAGTGTAGCACATGGATTTGGATGCATACAACACTCTTAGAGGATCATGAAAACAAATCTTAGCTTCAGATTACTTCAGTATTCCAGTAGGGGAAGTATTAAGGAAGAGGAAAACAGCCTGGGAAAGGCTGAGACGATCGTGAAAGCATCCAAAAGAGAGTAAGTGGACAAGCTAGGTGGGAATTAGGTTGAGGCAAGAACATTGCTCAGAACAGGTGGAAAAAAATTACCTGATGGTGAAAACAGTACACAAAGGGGACACATCTGGACTTCACAACTTTGCAAACCTCTGTCTTACCTATCAGTGTATCATCCACGGTAGAGTGTTTTCTATGGTCAGCTAGGATGGAAGAAGCCATATCCTCCCCATCCTCACTGGATCCCTGCTGGGATCCACTACGACATGATCCCTATCTAGGGAATTTCAGTTAAAAGAAAATGACCTAAAAATACTGGGACAGAGCAATGCTTCAGGGAGCCCACAGCGAGTAAAACCAGGTATCTGGGGGAGGATGTGAAGTAGTGCAAACAAATACTACTATCTACTACTGTTCAGGCTTCCAAACATTTTTGACTCAAAAGACTTTCTGAGCCAAACAGGGTATTCTATACATTAAGTGACTTGCCACCACTTTCTCTCCTGTAATTGCTCCAGTTTTCATGTCAGCCCTCAGCATTTACAATATCCTTTGGCAGGAGGCTTCACTGGTCTTTCATTGTTTCATCAAGATTCACCTTTTTTTTTTTGTTACAGATCCCATCTGGTCACTATTTTGTCTTTCCTGTATCACTCAAGAGACCTTTGGTACAAACATGATAACCAATATCCATCAGTCATATCATTCCATGAGAAGAACCTTCCTTTGTTTTGTTGTTATCCAAAACCCATTTATTTGATCACTCTCATCTCTACAGTCCTGGGTAACTCAAGATTGTTTACTATGCCACTGCTTACCTTTTTCTTTACATAACTTGTAAATATGTTCAAGAGCAAAGCCAAACACAGATCTCCACAGAATTCAACCAGCATCCTCCCTTCATGGCAAAAGCTATTTACTCCAATTGATTTTTATGTTCTGACCATACTATGCCCACCTTGTCCATGCGAGATCCTTCTTCTTAGCCCACGTCTAAGTTTCATTTCATTTGAAGCCATTGCAAGGAATTACAGAATTACATACAGAATTTGCTGACCTGCCAATAAGCATTGTGGTTGATAAGACAAGACTCCTTCATAAAAGCTGTACTGACCTTTTAGAAGCATTAACAGCTTTACATGGTTGCTAATTCTAATTCAGTATTGCACATACCCCACAGTGCTTCATTTCACTGCTCAAGCCAAACTACTACGCAAGTCATGAGAACCCTCAAAAGCACATGTCAATCAGCTGAAGGTGAGCATCTAAAGATTACAATTCTGTATCCGTAATCTCTGTGGAGCACATTAGTCCTATTTACTTGGGGAAATACCATGTTTATAATCAAAGTCTGCTGTCTGTCTTTTGTCAAACAGTTTGAGATTGCAAGTGAGAAGTTAGCCTTTAACTTTAGTTTCAGCTCTAGGGCTATTGATTTTTTTGGCCTGCTGACTATCCTTCCATTGCTGCACACTGCACAGTAAAATTCCTGCAGATAAGGAACCTCTGGTATGATGTTCTTGACATTTTGTTGCAAATCTTGACGGTTTCAGAGGGGGCTGGGGAGAGAGTTGAAAGGTTTGTCCTCCACCAGAGGGACCAAGCACAGGCCTCAAGATTTTTGCTGCGTATTTCTCGGCAGGGAATTGCTTTTTCAGCTTTATTTCCTACAGAAACAAAGTGTAGGTAATGGTGATACCTTGTGTACCTGTTCGTGAATGTGCAAGCGCTACTTCCTAATTAGGTATAGTGTTTAAAAATCCCCAACACATCAGGCAACACATTCCATCAATACTGAGAGCTCACCTAGTAAGGAAACTGAACACAGTCCCTTTCCAGAGAAAAGAGGCACCTGCTCCAATTAATGGGTTATCTATTTCAAGTTTATAGCTATGGACTGCTTTCTCCAAAACCCTTTGAAAGTGATAAAGCTTTAGGAAGTAGTCATAAAAAAGGAATGGGAAAATTGGATTCCAGCAATTTTCTCCTCATTTTGTGTTCGGTTATTTTAACCTAACATTTTAACATTTCATGAGAAGGTAAAACTCTGTGTTGCATATTAAGATGCTTTTAAAAGTGAAAGCAGTAGCCAGAGATGACACCACATGACAGGGGGTATTTTACATGAAAATATTCACCACCATAAACTGGCTTTTTACCTCTGCTTTCACTTTCAGTGTTAAAGCAGTTAAAGACTGAAGTGACTGTAATACAGGGTTTGAAAACACAAAGATTCTGAAGTTTAAACTATTTGGTGTGATTTTTTTTTAAAGATTATATAAATATCATAAAAACTATTACAGATTTAAGCAAGACTCCTTGGAGATTGTCAGCTGTACTTCATGCACAGAATTCCTTAAACAAAGAGTTAAACATTCAGGCAATTTCATTTTTCTTTTTCAAAACTTTATTAGGTAGACATTACTAGATGACATTGTAAAACACCTTGTGTGCAAGTGAACGAACTCTACAATGTACGTCTCCCACAGTTAATCAAATCCACTGCCCCCCGCTCCCATTTCTGAATATTGATTCTAAGATGGGTGGAGTGCATTCAAATGCTACTTTACATTCTTCCATTTCATCATGGGGAAGCACTTTTTCAGTCTGTTGCTAACAGGGGCTTAGGATGTCAGTGTAAGTGAAAGGAATGCCTTTAAAGGAAACAAAGTACCGTAAGTTTTGTCTTACGAAATTCAGTCTCATACGAACACCAGATTCATCGCAGAGTCTTTTAAAAATTAAACTGCCTACCGTGATTGTATTTAGCAAAGTGAAGCAATACAGAGACATACCTACTACTGAATACTAGTGAGGTAACATTTTGAAAATAAAACTGTTAAAAAATTCACTTACTTTCGAAAGGTCCTGTCCAGCAGGACAAACATTGGCAGAACACCTTCCCTTGTATCCATGCATGTACATGTGCATATACAACCTGTGTCTACTATAGCTTTTTAAAGAACAAGATCTTAGTTATACATTCATCAGGACAAGTTTAAAGATCAGACATTACTATGGTAGATTCAACAGAAGACTTCAATGAACCATCTTCTAGACCTCCTAAATGAAAAGGCACTCTGAAGAGGGTAGCAAGAAATAATCCTTACAAAACATTGACATGAACTAAAGCAGCCACATAGGTAGCACACTCAACAGTGATTACTGGTATACATTTAAAATACCAACTTGAAGATGAATTATTTGTAAAGTATTGCCCAAGACTACTGAATATTTTCATCAAGTTATTACAGCATGAAGACCATTGTTGCAATACTATGCAACAGAAAATATAGTATCAGCTAAATGCAAGACTAAGACAATAGGGAAATCTTATCAGCATTTTGGTTGTGTGTCTGCTGGTTCTAGGAGAGAAAAAAATCATTTAAGGAAATAACAAGTAAAAATAAACAGTAACTCATAAGGTTGAAGGAGTACTTTGATACATGGCATCTTCTATTCAACGGATTATAAAAGGACCAAATTTTTAATGCCTAAAAATTTGAGATAATGCTGAAATAGAACTCATTAAGATATATAAGTGATAATTCACTTATAATTTTATTGCAGTATGGCTCTAAATCAAATTCCCTATCACCAAAACCTTCAGATATGCAAGCTGAATCCCGACTAAACAGTCACAGTAGTGTTAACAGCAACACCGTGACAGCTATATTACCAATTAAGAACTCCAGGGTGGAAAAAAAGCCCCTCCTACAGTTCTGAAAAACTCAAGAATTTCAGGAAAAAGTTCAAAGGAATACTCTTCTTATCTTCATTTCTCCTTCCTTCCTTTACAAATTCTCAGTGGAGGAAATTGAACATAGTAAAACCATTTTATGATCACAAATCTATAATAAATAGACCTTATAAGATCGTTTTTATTCTTACCCCCCATTAACTCAATTTCCTTCTGATAATTATCTTTTATACTTCTTTTTTTTTTTTTGACAGGTAATTGCTACCATAAGCTTATGAAATTCAAGGTAATTTTAGAAAAGTAGCTTATTCCTGACTTCAATAATAGATGGACAATAGTGGCATCAATGTTAGTAAGAACAAAGAAGTCCTTTAGTAAATCTAGAACATAAAGGGTGAAATTCCACTGTCTTCTGGAAAAGGAAGTAAGAAGAAATAAACCCCACATCATCCATTTTGAAGCTATCAGAAGATGGCAAAATGAGTAATATACTTTTCCAGATCACACCTCCCACCCTGCAGCGAAGGGCTGGGCAGAGATCCCAGAGCTGCGCCACCATCTCAGCTGATGGTTTAGTCCACCCAGATACCCATGCCAGAGGAGTTACCAAGTTGTAGTAACAGGATAGGTTAGTTCCAGTCGGATAACACTGAAATGCTCTCAAACCTGTTTTAAGTCCCAGCCTTGTTACAGTGCACCTCCACGTGCCATATTCCTTGGTGCTTCCACCTCCAAGAATTAGTGCGAACAAGGCACGAGTGAGCCCCCAAGCTGGCAGGTACAGCCACAACAGGCTGTGCTCTAACTGAACTGAATTCTCTTGTCCAAAAGGTTGCTTTTCTTTCAGTGGTTGAAAACTCATGGCTCCTTATGTTGGAGGAGCCAAACTTACTCTAACAACTTAAGATGCATTTCTGCACGAGTCTGAAGGAAGATGGGAGTCAGGGGGAGGGATGGGGGCCAAGAGCAAGTTAAAAAAAATCTCAGAAATGAGATCATCAGAATTAAAATTAGCATGCCAGATTACTTTTATAATAGGCTAACTTCTTCACTAACATAACATTTGTCAACTTTCTGAGCAAATCGATACTCGTTACTTTGGCTTAACATAACTGTAGGAGTCCACAGAACAGGAATTCCCATATTGCTCTGTTGAGGGATATGAACACCTTTCATTTGTTTCACGCAATAAGGCACTTACACATTTAAAATTCCTCATTATACAAAACACACTAAATACTGGAATTCAAGTGTTGATTTCATGGGCATTGCCTACCTCCAGTTTTTATAAGTTCTTAGTCATCCCATAAATATACTACAAAAAGTTCCAATCACTGATGGCATCTAGCTTGTATGTTGCCCAAATGCAGAACTGGAAATTGCTGTCTTAATGAATCCACAGTGTTTTGGCCAGCACCCTAGTTGTGCCAGAAGCCTGTACACTAAAAAGGATGTGATCTATTATCTCACTACCCTCACCCCTTGCCGTTCAAATTAAACCTATTTTAAAAGGAACCCTTCACCCTAAAATACACAAAACAATGGGGGCGAGGGAAGACTTCTCATTGAATTGCATGGAATTAAGTTCAGCTTGGACACACTCCTCAGAGATATTTTTTTCAGCACTATTCTCATCTCTACCATAGTGACAAGAATTAACAAATACCCAAAAATGTTATTTTGTACTCAGATGGTTAGTTATGTAACAAAGATGACTGTGCTGTTTAAGTACATTTTAAAAAATTAAAAGCCCTGAAGAAAAGTAGATTTCAGCATCTTGCTTTTAAGTAATGTAAATACAACAAAATTAATCTTTTGCTTATAGCTCAGCAAAGCATTAATGCAGCAACTTCTTATGAGATCACATTTTACAGGTCAAATTTGATCTTCATCCATTTTCACAAGTCAGTTTCAAATTATGAAATTTAGAAGGAGAGTATTACAAATGAAGTGTGTAAGAATGGAAACATGGTAAACATTTTATTATGAGACGGTAAACAGTGAAATGTAAATCTGTCCCTGTCCTTGCAATTTCTGGACACAAAGCAGCAGCATGCAAATTGATACGAAAAACACTTAAGAGTGCATTTTTTATGCAAAAACATAGTCCATGACTAAAGACTGAATCCATCTGCTCATCCAGAGCTTGCATAAGGCATGAGGATGTTTTCTGACTGCATCATGGTTTTACAGGACAGGTTTAAAATACCTGAACAGCTTCTCTGGATTCCGTAAATATATTTCCTTCTAAAAATGAGGTAAATGTGGCATTGTGTTAGTAACAGCATGCTCAGTGACAGTAAGTTAAAAATTTCAAAAATACTGTTTTCAGTCTGACAAATTTTCAGCAAGGTGAACACTGAATGAGGTTGGCATGCACCTCTGTTTAAGATATGTGCAAAATTAATGTTTATGCTAAGCAAATATTTTTACACAATAAGCTTCTCTTCTGACCTTGATCCATCCAAAACACTTCAGATTGATTTTTCATGTTTTGATAAGCCAAATAAGCACCAAAAAAGGTCTTCTTTTGCACAATATGCATATTTTAATAAATGCATCACTATTATATCTATTGTTTTAAACAGACAGATTTATAAATAAACAGCTGGAATTATGTTTCAAAATGTATGTATTTATTTTTTACTATGGAGGAATTAAAGCTTATTACACATTTTTATCTTTGAAATCAGAGCATGCACTCTAAGATCAGTTTTCATTTCCCTACCTTATGGCATTTCACTATTGGGCCAAGAGAAGAGAAGCATCAGTGATTAATTGCCTAATATGTGCAGTCTGTTCCCTACTGCAGAGATAACATATGGTTTCTGAACTCTTATGCACAGAAAGGTAAGGAAGAATCAGCTAGGAAGCTTCAGTCTGCAAACAACTGCGTTTGTTAGTTTTATTACAAAAATGTTTTGGGGTGTTAAGTACTGCTCAAGCTGTAACACCAGTGAAAACAATGCTTTCAATCGAATCAAGGCTCAGCTGGTTTTTCATGTAACAGTAGCAAGATAAACTACCAAACAGATCAGCAAGATAACTTTTTAGATTTTGTGTCCTCAGGTTTATGTGTTAACTCCTAAAAATACTGAACAGCTGCAATTCCAGTTCTTACAGTGTGCTGCTATTTGTTACACTGAAGAAAGCAGAATTTGAGGAAATGTTATTTAACACTGCCTTTAGGTGTTGTTTCTAATTTTATTAGTGACACAAAGTATTAAGGTTTCTTTATTATACAAAAAGCTAGTATCCCTTCTCCTGACAATCTGCTCTAATGAGAATGTTGTTTGGAAATTCTTCCCAACTCCTTCCCTCTCCCATGCTTACTAAACACACTGGCATCATTCTGCAAATGAGAGGGGTGGCTCCATACGAGTTCACTTCCTAGGAAGTGAACCAGGTTTTCAGTGGCTATCAACACACTTCCAAATGTTTTTATCAAAGTATGTGTGACCAAATTCCACACTGGCATAAAAACAATTTTCTCTGGTTTAATGGGGCTGTGACTGATGTCAGGAATGAAGCTGACTCACTGCAACTATAAGGCTTAAAAATTAAAAGAAACTAAGAAATGATCTAATAGTTTCCTCATGTAGGATTCTTTCCATCAGCAGAGATCTAATATAGATTATAACAGTAACACCAATCCATGGTTCTTATCCACAACTTGAACCTGCACAATTAGCATACCAAAAATTATGATGTAAGGTTTGCTCAAGAAACAAAATAACACAACTAAATTTAAAAAAAAGTAACAAACCAACCAAGAGTCTGCATGGCAAACTATTTGGCCATTGAATATTAAACAGTTTCTCAAATCTAACTGGCATGAGAAACCATTCCATCACTGGTGAATTTGTATCCTCTAGGAGAATTACTGCCCCACCTACACACAATTTAGCATCACACAAACTGTGACAGTCTTTGGAAGAGCAAAAAGCCTCTTGGCTAAAAAGAATACCTGATGGTGATCCAAAATGCTTTCTAGTTTAAATTGGCAATAGTCCCTGCAAATTAATATTTTTAATAAACGAAAACTTTTATAATGAATAAATACGTCTAAATTACAAAAACCCTAACACACCAGGAAGAGTTACGAAGTCAGCTTTAGTAGCATCAAAACCAAACACAAAATCTTCCCTTACACATATGCACTGCCTCAAAGGAAGATAATAGATCACTCAAAGTGCACTGTACTTTAATGACATTGAACAGGTAGAAATATGCTGTTTATTGTAGAGGTGGTGAGAACTGAAGATTCACTGACTTTTTTGTACAGAACTAAACCTGATGGGTCAGCTCAGCACAAAGCTACTTGGAATTGCTTTTCTGCCTCTTGCTTGTATTCCTACTCAGCTTATTACTCTCACTGGCTAACAGACCGACATAAGGAAAAGCACAATTATTTTTCCAGTCACAAGCTCCTGGGTAAACTCTGCACATATGCCTAACTATGCTCTGAGATGCCACAGGACTCGGAATGATCCTGCTGCTGACATGGCTGAGCAGCCCTGGAACTTGACCCCATTAATGAAATACAGCTAAATTCCGCATAGCAGAGAAAGGGAGCGCGGCCCCTGTGGGGCGGCGTGTCCAGCCAGCCCTCCCAGCAGGAGCAGGATGGGGCACACGCAGCCCTGGCGCCACGGGGAGGAACCCAGCTCCGACTGCACGCCTGCGAGCAGGACTGAGCGCACAGGCAAATCCATCCCCAGGCAAGCCTGGAACAGAAAGCTAGTGCAGAATGGATTTAAGCATTTCCTAGTCTGAACACAGCTACTGAAGAGCAACAACTTAGCACAAGGATAAATAATCTTAAATATTAACTGTAGGGGGAGCAAATACAACGACCAGTGATGATCAGCATACAGTAGTGTGAAATGTCTTAGCAGGTTAATTTAGCTGCCTGATGAAGTTTTCTGCTAATAAAGATGGAGTAGAACAGCCTGATGGTTTCTTTGGAGTAGACAAAAACACAACACACATAATAAAAACATCCTTGAATTTCCTTATAAAGTTCATTCAGTTTCTTCCAAATGAATAAATTAATGCTTTTAAAACAAATGACATGGTTTTTATTTATATAAGGTGTGCTGTTGTTTAAAAGCTAATGTTTAACCAAATGAAGCTTTGTACTGAGCTACTTCTCATGCTTTAGTAGGTTACGCTATATAATATTGATAAAATCGTATTTATATATTTTTCAAGTGGAAATATTTTTATACAGATGGAGAAAGGCTTCCATATCCCTATTCTGCCTGGCTCTTGAAAGTTTATCCTGTTCTATAGAAAAGCAAAAATTATTGTAATTCCTTTCTTTTTTCCCTACAGAAAAAGCACAGACTCACTCATCCTTACAAGGTCAAAGATGTCTCTTTTTGCACTGTATAGAAAATCAAGAACCATTTCCCTTTGATGTAATCTGTTCTGATAAAATCAAAATGGCCTAGATGAAATGATAATGTAGGAGCTGAGTTGTATGTTCCTTTTCTCCATCCACAAGGACATGCTTTCTGAATATAAGTAAGTGCAGATCTATTATCTTCCCTTTTGTGTTCTTTATTCTAGTATCTTAGTTTCAGATCTTACTGAACTCTAGTTAAAAACTGAAAATGGCAAACATGGCAGAGTGAGAACAGCTACAAAGACTGTAATAACATCTCACACATTTACACAGAACCAGGAAAAGAAAGGAAATTAATCCACTGTATAGTTAGTTACAGATAATCTCAAGTACTAAAATATTCTCAACTGGAGTACTTTGACACCATGTTATAGACTGCATTGCAAACCCAAATATCTCGCTCTCTGAGGTCTGAAGGTTTCTCTAAATAATACAAAAATATCTTCATTATTTGACATTTAAAGAGAGGAATAAAAATCCCTGAGTAAGCCAAAGACAACTGATATGTATAGCCTCAGAAAACACACTCAAAACCAAGACCAATTTTAAGGCAGCTTCCAGCTTCAGACAGAACACAAACAGAAAACTGATGTGTCTCAGAAGAAAGTAAGCCTAATTAACAGGTAGATTTGCATTGACAATAGGCTTTGAATTTTATTTCTAAACGTCATTGCTTCCCTTCTTAATTTGCAAATCTTTGAAAAGTACTATTTCTACCGTTAGAATAACAGGGTTACTGACTACTACGGTGTGCTTGTACACACTTTCAAAAAGAAAAAAACCGCAAGAAAACAAAACCAGAAGCTGACCAAAAACAAGCATACTAGCCAACTGTGGTAAGCTGATATTTGTGTTTCCAGGTAAACAAAAGTCATCAGCTTCTTCCACTGAGGCTTTGAAGTCAAAGTATCTTGTAACAGTATTATGTTGGTGGGGCAGAATACTATTTGCTTAAAAATTACAACTGGATTCAGATTTAACAACAATTTTCAAAGGAAGTGGTACAAAGTTCATCCTCTTAAATGACACATTATTTGCGAGCCTAGATTTTGAAGTCTGTAGACTCTTAAGGACATTTTCCATCTTCCTGCTTCCCCCTTTCCCCACATACACACAAACATATTTATAAATATATGTGTATCTTCAAATACACACACTGAAAAGAAGTACCTTCACAGTACAAATCAAATCTTCTTTTCTTTAAGATTAGCTTGTATTTTTACAGTATAAAGTAGGTATTTTTCTTATTCAGTTCCCTTCTTTACTGTTTCAGTGTTCTGTCTAAGCAAATTTATTCTAGTTTCTTCTTTTAAGTTATATTTGTATGATAAATTTGGATTAAAATTAAAAGTGTAAAAATTCTCAGTAGCTGATTCCTTATGCTGAATTACATTGCTTTGTGGTGATGCACTAAGAAAGAGGTTTGGTAGCAAACAGTGGAACTTAAGAAAAAAAGGGCAAAGATAGTTATTCTCTTCAGAACTGTCATGCGCCAGGAAGAGAAACACTGGAAGCAGAAAGTAAGAATGAAATGGTCTCCTAAGAATTTATGATCGCTCCCCTTACCCTGGATTCACAGATTTTCCTCATGAGACATCAGTGCATACTCCAAGACTTACGTAGTAGTAGCCTACTCCAAGAAACAAACAAACAAAATGTGCTATTCAGGTTATAAAATTTCATCAAGTCAATCTTCGCACAGGTAGTGTGTAGCATGTGTATCATATTCCAAGTCAGAATAATAGAGCAGGTTTCCAGCTTCCCTGCGAACACACTTCAGGGATATCTTGGGACAGATTAGGCCACTGACACGTCTTGTTATCTAAACCCTTCAAATTTTTTCTGTACTGTGAGCATTTAAAAATGAAGTCCTGTTGTAACAAATCTTGTCACACCCCGTGCTATTAATATTAATAGACTGTCATAAATAAAGTACTGAAGTGAAACCAATCACCATATTCTTAAATATCACAGCTCTTCAGTACTAAGGGTATTTCCCTCTGAGGCACTGCAGTTTGGCGGTGGCAATGTGCACTCCACTAGCAGGAGGACTCAGAAGATAACCAGCTGTCGTGCTCTGGCATGTGATGGGGTTTCGGTATGCTGAACAGAATGCTGTGTGATGGAAGTTATTTACAGAAGTAGTTTTTAATACCAAAAGTAGTATGCTCAGTATACAGTAAGAGTCCGAACACTTCTAAGCATTTCCCCCTTAAAGGCCGACACTGAAGTTAACCGGGCACATGTTAGCAGTTAAATGCTTTCTTCACAGGCCAAATCGGTAGTAGAGTTGTGGCTACGATATAGACTTGGATTGTCTGGTTCAGAAACTTAGACTCAAAAAACCCCCTCCAAAGTAGTAACTAAAAAAAAAAAACAAAACAAAAACATTTAAAAAGCAGCAGTCAGGGGGTCCATCTTGTTGAGAGTGCACCAGAGCAAAGAGGCTTTCTGGTCTGCAGTAGTGTTTTCGGCTGAGGGAGGATGGCAGGAGAGCCCCCATTCTTCTTCCAGGGCGGTGGCTTTGATGCTGTAACCAGCACTGTATTGCTCTGTTGCACAAAACACGGATAGCCCTTGCAGGACCAGCTCGGTTCAGGCGAGTAATGTCCATCCTCACCAGGGCATACCTGTCCGTGACCTTTTCCTCTGCTTTTTACAAAGGCAATAGATAGGAAACACAAATAAACCTGCCAAAAGAAGGAAACATTAAAAAAAACAAAAATTAAATGCAGTCCTTCGTGCATGTATTGTGTTCTTTCAATATACGTATTCGGATGGAGCTTTTCATGTCTCAGGAGAATTTAGACCAGGTATTTGGACAAGCAGAAAAAAATACTAGCTTGCAACAGTGTCTTTGATAATGAGTTAAGCTACACTTATTCTTTCCAATAACTTCCTGCTAACCCTACACTCATCTCTGACAAATTCATTTCTGAACCATGCTGTTTGGTATAAGGTACAAACATAAAACTTCTAAAAGCACTCTGGGAACTCTTGTATCTAAATTCAAAGCTGATGTAACGAAACTGGTTTTCAATTAGATTCCCATGCAATAGAGACAGCACGTTATATTTTTACTTTTTATTTATTTTTACGAATGTCCTCATCTATTGTGAAGTAATACCAAATGTTTATCCTTAAATAATACCAAATGTTTATCTTTGCCAGGACAGGGAACTATTTATTCTTAAAAATTTTTTAAGAGAAAGAAATCTGTAAAAAGAAAAATAAATAAATACATCACATTTATTTAGGTGAAAAATAATTTGTCAAATAGTTTGTACTCTCTCAAATCCAAATGAGAAGCATCTTTCCCTTTCTCTTGCCACCAGCTGACTGAAATGGTCAAAGATTTTTTCAGACACCACTATAGTAACAACCAAAAGACTACTACAATCACAGGGTTCTTGCTTTGCTCAACAGCCTTGTAAATGGTGCAGTAGGTTTTCAGCTATGTAACTGAGATTACTTTAATAGTGGTTGGCAGCAAATATTGCTCTAATTACCTCAAAACCAAAACTTTTCTATAAATAATGAATGTTTTTGGAACTTCTCATACTGCTGCCCTTGATTGTATCTTATCCAGCCAAGCCTAGGATGAGACTTCAATGGCATTCTGATTATTATTGCAAATATTGTTACTATATTACTACAAAACCCTCTTAATTTTTAGTCTATAAAAAAGTGGGGTTTTTTCCCCCACCATAGATTATACCAGATTGCAGACCAAAATAAAATTTACTGGCATTAACAAGTCTTTGTTGTTTATAATTTTGGCATAAAAATGCTATTGAATAGAATAAATATTTAAGATAGACATCGCCTACTCTCTTCAGTGAAGATGGTTGGTCTAAATACAGAAATCACAGCAATATTCCTTATTTGGCCAGAGGTAGTCTAGAAAAGCTGTAATAGTATTTTGGTTATAGGTTGATTGGTTACTTACAACCTTATTAATATAACTATCCTGATGTATTTTGGCTTTATTATATCAAAATAAAGGAGCCACATCCCAATATACCTCAGGGCTGGGCATGCCCTGTAAATTTTCAGTGGAGTAAGCAGTTTGATGAAGAGCTGTGAAGCAGCATGATCCCTGGATGACATATTGCTGCCAATATAAAGAGTGGATATGCACTCACATGAGCAAAATTACACCCTGTTGTCACAGCTAATCTCCTTTCTGCGGGAAAACTCAGCTAAGCCAGGCAAAGAGCAGCTTTGCTAAAATATCTGTGTCCACGTTAATACAACCACATTAACAGAGCTTTGATGCTGGTGAGCTCTTGGGACTAGGCCTTAGTTCCCCAAAAATCTTGTCAAACACACGGCCAACGTGACGAAATTGTAATTCAATGGGGTGATTAAAGGCTGGGTACAAGTCAGTCAGCCCCCAGGATTACATTTAAGTTACTCTGGACTTTTTGCTAGTTTATCTATACCAGTAAAAGATGTTCATTTGGAAAACCAAATAAATGAGAACAAAAATAAAGCTAATAAGCATAAAATGAAAAAAAAAATCCTAGAGAAAAGTTTTTTAGAAAAAGTCATGTGTTTAAAACTAAAACAGTATCTGTGAAATCTGTACTTTGTCTCTATGTCTTTGAGATGTCATATACAGAAAGTCACTGCATAATCAGGATTAGATTAATTCACATATGCAACTCTTACCTATTACAACAGCTACGGCTCCCAGTGCCAGTCCCAGAACCAATATTAGGGGAGTAATGAGTAGTTTTCCAGCTGAAATGCAAAATTCATTGAACAGTTCAAAGAAAGAATTTTTATTTTTTCCTTTCCAATAATTCATAAGTATTTCAATATCAGAAAAATATTTTTATCTATTATTTTTTAAATAATTTACCTCTACAAATAGGATTCCTATTTGTAATTTCATCCAACAAATTCAGCCAGGAGCTATCACCATGCAGTCAGCTCCCTACACACATTTCTCTCTGCCCTCTTCACCCACCATAACTCTCTGAGCACAGCTTATTTCATACATTAACAGCTTGCATTTATTTCTGTTTCCATTCTGAAATCTCACAAGCATGGAGAGGAATGTGATAGCTATAAAGCTACTATAATTTGGCTTCTCCAGAATCCTACTGCACAGCAACCAGCCTGGAAAGATGCCAAGCAAACTAGCGTCTTGCAAAGTTTAGGTTAGCTCAAGGTGATGAGACCATCACCTCTAAATACACTTCTGCTCGCTTTAAAAGGCTACAGTGAAGTGCTCATGTACAGCTGTGATTTAGGTCTAAGTCAAACCACAGCCAAGTCTATTTTGGACCTACATTTACAAGGATATGTTGTGGCTCTTACATGAGTAGGGCAGTGATGTTGAGCAGCATACTCGCTAGAGCGTAAGACCAAGAACAAACAAAGTATGCTCATATTCTTTATTTCTGATTAGTTCACAATTTGTAGAAGTTCACAGAGTGAAGGCAGGGGTCTTGCTGAAAAAGTGAATTTGAAACTGAACCAGAACCCAAGTTATCTTCTTTGCATTGTGTGCTTTCAGTGGAAGAATCTCCCTGGTTCTGTTGGCTGAGCAGTTGGGTCAAAGACATCACTTATCTGAGCTGTTTGAAAATGCAGGAGGGGAGGCATTTTTACTGATATACCAGTAGTCTGATCAGGGACTTGAAATTCTGCAATTCTCTAAGTTAGGTATGTGTTTAAAAGATCACCTGTAGAATGGGAGAAAAATTGAGTTTGTTACCTCTCTCTTCCCTGACCTTCCCTCTCTCAAGTCACTCCTATCTGATTTCAGTAAGTGGATTGCTTCATTCAATAATGATGTAAACCTTTCCATAACCTGAGACACTAATTTAAGCGGTCTAAAGGAAAAATGAGATATTTTGGAAATATTTACAGCAGTTAAATGAACTGGTCCTTTTCTTGCTCTGTTTTGATAGCTTTTAAATTTCATAGGAGTGTTGTGGGTGGGAAACATTAATTCCTAGAAGAAAAAAAATTGGCAAATATTTGTATTACTCTAGTTGCTAGGCATCCTAATGGCATACCGTCTTGGGACTCCACTGCACTGTGTTCTATACACACACAACTTGTCAAACACATTATTCAAGTATAGACAGAAGAATGAATGTAAAGTGATGTAAAACCTCAAGAAAGGTCCAAAAATAAGAAATTAAAAACATTTTAAAACATTACCAGAGCCATCAACAACTTCAGGTAAAGCTTATTAAAAACTTAAATCACTGAGCTGGTGACTGAGTATGCAGAAACAGAGTCTACGGAAAGGGCTAAGCTAGCCTTTGATTGGAATAACTTCTTTTCACACACAAAGAACAGTTCCTGAGCTAATTCAAGAACTTGTTTGCTTACATTTGACAAACTCAGAGCTGAAATAAAGCATGAGTAGTGTCTTTCCTCCTGCCTGTGAATATGAAGTTACAAGTATTGTGTAGTTCCAAGATCTTCCAGAATAAAATGACTTTTCATCATCACGAGAGCATGTCTTCTTTTGGCTATCAATATATTATTTCTAAAGACCAAATTTCAAAACAAATACTTTTTCTCCTTATGTATCTGTCACATTTAAATCCCTAATATTTCTTTACCTTTGTAAACTAAAATTAACGAATAACACAAGGTGAACAAGGCTTGCAAATGTTGCCATCAGGAAGAGTACAAACAGCAGCAATCACTGGCAAAGCAGCAGGTATGTACTACTCGGTCCAATAATTTTTATCTGCATTGTATGAAACAATTACAAAATGCTCAGTTTTACATGTCAGAATTGAAAATTACTTTATACCCAATTCCAGTTTGACAAACATCATTTGTCATAGTGAGAAGGATTATGAGGCTCTTAATCATAGCGGGAATCATGACACACCGGGAAGTATCACTGAGACTAAGGACGTTTGCTGCAGGCACTAAACTGCCCAAAGATCCACTGTCCTATGTCTGTTAGCTCCGAGACTGATAGCACAGAGAGCAAACGTAACACCTGCCTCAGAGCTGAATAAAATCTTGGGTCATTAGCCCATGTGGTGATCTCAGCAGTAGGTTATGACAGCCAGTTTACTGTTGTCCAAAGCTCGTTTTTAAGGGTAACTTAACAAGCAGTGATTGAAACAGAACCTTTCTACAACTGCACTCAAATTAATAGTAAACAATTTCTCTGCTGGGTGGCCCAGCATGAAGATGTAGACATCTGCGATAGTATAAAAACTGTATTTGCAGGTGTCGCAGAGGGACTGCCTTATTTGTGATACGGAGAACCACATTTTTCTGCAAAATAACCAAGTATTTCAGGAAACATGAGGGAATACTTTTCCCTTGTATAACTTTGGGTTTAGTTACAGGTTTTAGGGTAATATATACAAACCCCCATATATCCTTAGAGAATTCTTTGCCATGGAAAATATTAATAAACTAGTTTTAGAAAACAAATTTAATCACTAGCCTATGAGAAATACTAAATTTTATCTTTTAAGTCTAAATATCATTATAGTTTCAGCAGAGACAATAAAAGTGTCTACTTACAAATCAAAACAGCAGTACCTGTGTAGACATAAGTTCTAATAAAAGTCTGCATTTGTTTTTAAAGAGTCATCAAGTGTATAGAGACAACTTCTTACAAGTCAGACCAACTAAAAGATGAAGTTGCTAATGAAGGCTGGATCACAGAACTGCATGCTGCCTTCTGCAAGGCTCAAAGCCATGCTTACATGAAACGAACCTTGTGCCCTCCTTGGGACAGGAATAGACGTCAGTCAGATCTGAAAACATCCTGCTTTCAGAATCCTATCTGAAATGCTGGTTACCATGCAAAAAAAAAAAAAATTCATTTGCTTTAACAGCTTCATTACATGTTGTGTCTTGTTACAGATCCATGAAGCACCTAGCAACTTTTTTGAATTTTGATTTTGAATACAATTCGTCCAGTTGAATCCAGGTGGTATTCCAGTGGCATCTTAAATACACTTACAACAGCTGAACATGCTTTTTCTTCCTGTATAATTCATCACTAACTCTGGTTATACCCAAACATTCTGCCTTCAACAATTTAGCCAAACAATTATAATGACAATGAAATCTCTCAGTCTGCTGGGATGGAAGAATAAAAACAATTTCACTTGACTGTACTGGTCACAGGACAGTTTCTCTAGAAACCATGCTGGCTGAAGAAGGGAAAGAAATGTCAGAAATCACTTCTGCTCTCTGGTTTTCTTCTTCCCATGATTACTATCACCTTTACATAGCAGCTGATTAATGAAGAAAAGTATGTTTAAGTTTATGCTGCCATAAATACTTTTCCCTTATTT
This sequence comes from Cnemophilus loriae, assembly GCA_013397755.1. NCBI lineage: Eukaryota > Metazoa > Chordata > Aves > Passeriformes > Corvidae > Cnemophilus > Cnemophilus loriae. Next base: position 2,193,973 of record VZTF01001716.1, read on the forward strand.
TTACTGCAGAGCAGTTTGTGACTCTATGCTTCTCAACAGAAACCATGATAGCATGCCAGCCTGCCATGTGGTGTTCTTTCTACACACTCCACCCAGCCAGATTTTAGAAACAATCCAAAAAACCTTCACTGCACATGGCTACAAAATCACATCTATTTCAGTACTTCTTCTCCATAGCAATAAAGTAAAAAGTCATACAAAACCTCCACATATCTAGCAACACCTCACCAGTCTCCCACAGATAGCCAAGATAACATTCCTTTAATTTCCATGACTTAGTTAACTAGCAGAGGCATTTTTCAACAGGAAATCCAGCCTTTGTTTCTTACTACATGTTACTAAAATGTAGAGGCTATGCTTTCAATAGCCTCTCTGCGACCATCTCTTCTGCTGACTTTCAGAACAGAGCCGAAACCCAGGCTTGTGCAGTAACACCTACTGATGATAACGCTCCTCTCTTGCTAGATAAAGTATTTACATATTTATATTTACAGTTCTAGATACTGAGACTTCCCTGAGCCTGAGTGTGATCCCTAACTGGAATTCAGCATTTCTGTGTTTTAAAATTGATCTTAAGTGATTAAGACTAGCAAGCTTTGGCTCAACACATAAAATGAACAAATCAAAATACAAAGTAATATCAAATATCATGACAAAGTAGAATCTGATGGAAGATCCATAAAAGAAAGATATGAAAAGGTCAGCAAGCTATTCATATTTACTCAATTTCATGATAGCAAAAGCAGCCAATGAAATTATCAGGAATCAAAAAAAAAAAACCAACAGGACTTTCTCCAACGACATATAGTGAAATCCTAGAGCCTCTACCAGAAATGTTGTGGAAGCCAAAATTTAAGAACTGTTAAAACTAGTGAAGGATCCATCCACTGATTGTTATAAAGCAAAGGTTCAGATACAAACCTTAACAAACAAAGAATCTCAAGTAATGATTACTGGAATCAAACAGAGAGTGAGAACTTATTTCTAACTGACCATTGCTGGGGACAGGCTCACTAGGCAGACCTTTATACAAGCCCAATTAACAGCCACAGATCAATTCTGTTGAATTCTGTTTTACAAAGACAGACAATCTGAGCAAATTTCCAGCACTGAAAATAGCAGAATCCACAAACTTAAACTATATCACAGTTTGGGATTATACCTTCTTCAAAAGGACAGGAAAAAGGTCAAGAGGCACAATTTTACAGCAATATGATGCCTTTTTAAAAACAGATGTGAAAACCCACATGTGCACTTGTGTGGAAAAAAGTACAGAAACCTAGACTGGCTCACCCAAGCAAGTCATAGCCAAAATCTACTGCAATAGAAAAAGAGCTGTGACCTTAAATCCCAAATTCAAATCTAATGCAAATTTTTGAAGATTTTAATTTTTTATTTTCATGTGTGAGTTCTGTTAGGTCTCTGGAGTATTTTGGTAGTTTTTCATAAAGTGTATTGGGATCAATATTAAAATCTAGAGCTGTAGAGATGAGAGATTTAAGGTCATAAGTACAGATGAAGAATTCTCTGAATTATTGTCAACTTGAGTGTTAACAAGCTATTGTAAAAATGTAGGCTTTTACTATAAGCCCTGGCAGATTCAGCTACTTCTGTCTCTAGCCAGATGACCATTCTTGTGAGAAATCACATATGACAGAGAGAGTTCTGGAGAGAAATTTGTAACAGAAAACCCTATGAGAAATGTAATCTGAGGCTCTGAGCTTCGCTAATCTTTCTTGGTTTATTAATTAATGCAAACCACAAGTACACTTGCAAATAGGAGATGAAAATAAAAATATCTTATACCTTCTCCATGTGTGGTCTTGTAAATATGAGCATACGCATATTTACCACGGAGCTTTAATATCCAAGGCCAGGCTGAACAGGGCTCTGAGTAACCTGATTTAGGTGAAGATGTCCCTGCTCATCACAGGTGGCCTTTAAAGGTCCCTCTCAGCCCAAACTGTTCTATGATTCCAATAAAGTTACCCATGATTCTGCATGTGAGCAGCACTGACTAGGTAATGTGTCCAAATACAATCTGTTGCTACAGCAGAGATTAATTACACCAAACATAACAAGACCTATTTAAAAACAGCTTACATTGTTTTCCACTGTGGCTATTACTAAAAGCTTTTCTGAGATCTTACTAAGTGCTTTGAAACAGTTCTTGAAGTTTAAGCCTAAATTTATTAATGAATGCTTATATTCATGTGCCCTAATGCCAGCATTGTCTTTCATCTAGACTAGATCTTCTCGTGTATTGGAATTTATCTCTACAAAATGTATCAGAATAGGCACCTCCAATCATTTTCAATTTTCATCCCCTTTCTAGTTATTTCTGTATCTTTAAATCACCTCTCTCAAAGTTTGTTACGAAAGCCTTGCAAGCTCCTGAGGTCAAACTAATGGACTTGGATGACACACTGTCACTTGTTTAAAAAGCATTCCAGGTTTGCGAATCTCTCACAACTTTGCAGAGCAGCAAGATTGGCATTTTTATTAGCAGGTCTGTGTGTCAATTCTTATGTTACTCTGGAAACCATCTAGTTTTCTTACTGGAACATGTCTGGCTCAGGAGTAATGTTTCCATCTTAGGTCTGTTTTTTCCCACATGTTCCGTCTCTTGCCTTTACCTCTACAATCAAGCTCAAATCATTTCCTCATCCTAGGTGAGTTACAAGTCATCTCCAATTTTTATGCCTTAATTCAAAGCACAAGAAGTTCTATCTTCCTTAACAGGTTCCCAGTTTTTGACAGTTAATACATCAATTTCCTGTAACATTATAGGTAGGCTTATATGCTGTAAACTCACTACAATGACTGAACTTCACATATATGTAATTCACCACACAATGTAAGAGTCTACTTTATTATCTTGTGCTTCTATAGATTGACACAGATCTGGCTCAAAAGAAAATTATGAGTGCCTTTTTGTTTAATACAAAGACGTTTTTGGCATCATACTTTTGTAAGCAAAATTAATGTATGTAAGTTGTATTTTGTTTCAAGCTGCATTTTATCTGAACTGAAGCTAACAGTTAAAATAGCGTCCTCCTATTTATATGGGAAAACCTGAGTTTTTCAACTCAGATCAGGTTCAAATCCAAAGAGCCCTTTATTCAAACTTACACCGAGGTTACTTTAAATAAGGTTCCTCCTCTGACCCATGTCTCCAATATACCTTCAGAATAATGAACACAGCCAGCAACATGCATATTGACAGCACTCTTCCAGTTTGCTTACGTATTATTAAAAAAAATTAAGAAACGAGCAATCAGAAGAGGACACAATACTTAGTCATACACAGTGCATCTAAAAAGGGAGGGCAAATGCCATATATTTAAATATACTTAATAAGCCACCTTCTGAATAACTGAAAAACAAGTTGCTCATCCAATACTTTAAACTACTAGTTTTTAATTTAACTATAACTGCCCTATTCCCCCAGTCACTTCGTTGTGCAGCCCCCCACAAGGAGCATTAATCCACTCACCACAGACAGAGCCTCGCACTAATCTCCTTAAATGTGGTCTCTCGGGGAGGTAGCGGTATTTGCATCCAAAGATACTGAGGTTTGACGTGTGATCTCCAAAGAAGCGGAGCTGGCGGTATCTCTCCCCACAACGGTAACAGAAATTAGTGTTACACTGCGAACAGGTCATGTGGTCACACCCTTCGGTTCTCTGGATGTGGATCTGTATGAGCAGAAGGAAAAAAGAAATATTATTTCCGCCCCCTTCCTAAGCACAGGAAAGCAGGCACTACTTGGGGCAGTTCATGTGCCAGATCAAAAGAAGATGCAAGCAACCCCCTGCGAAGTCAGTATTTGCATTAATTAATACTGCAGCTGGCTTAAGACAATAATGGTTTTCTGAGGCATGTTTCAGAGCATTAAATGTGAGTTCTATTGTTTCCAGATTCCCATTTCCTACATAATCCTCATTTTTTGTTTAAACACTCTTCATATCAGATGAGAATTCTTGCCCTTACTGAAATTTTGGTTTTATTACTGAAGTAGATATGTTAGCACCAAACTTTATTAAAAATAAAAGCAATGCAGTGAATACAGTTACGAACTCTGTTTGACCTCTCCACAGATGGGTTTCCCTCTTAGGCCACCTGTGGCTCTACTCCCTTTTCCATCACAAATTGATTTGGCATTTTGTAATAAACACCAGAAGGACGCTGCTGTTACAGTGCGTGATTTGAGAAGTACGGATG
>VZTF01001716.1:2198201-2233642 GCA_013397755.1 Cnemophilus loriae
ATTCCACAAACTATAGGAAAACTAAAAAATTACACCAAGCTTCCACAGTACCCACAGCACAAGAATGAAGCAGGGCTACCCCGGTTCTACAGCCATCTTTCTACTGATCGCCTGCATAAACAGTTCCCCATCCTGCATTCCAAGGCCACGTTCCACAGTGGAATGTTAGATAGCCTAATAATTGAGGTTGAAAGTGATGCTCGGGGGTCATCTATTTTAACCCCTAACTCCAAGCTCGGATAACTGCACCCAGATCAGATTGCTCCAGGTCTCATCTCACTAGATTTAAAAAATTTCCAAGCATGGGTATGTCACAGCCTTTTTGAGCAATCTGTACCATGCTTCACCATCCTCCATGGGAATACTTTTTTCCATTACATCCAATTTGAATTTAAACTGTTGAAACTTGCAACAGAGAAATCGATGCCTCCTGAAATTCCTATACTTACCTACATGTATTTATTTTGCAGGGAGGTACAGGCAAAGACATGGCATGACCACTCAGTGGCTCTGCAAGCACCAGAGACACTGAAAGCTCAGTGAGCTCAAGAGAAGGTCGTGACTCCTGGGGTATCCGGCATTCTTGAGAGGCTCAAATGCATTTGTTCTTTGGTGCTCATCAGGTGCTCATCTCACCTTGCTGGTCCAAACGTCTACTGAAACTGGCACTTTATACATGTAATGAAGTGATGCCTTCCACCAGCAACACTCATGGTAGAAGAGTTACAAAGGTAACAGTAGTTCCAGATACCCTGCCAGCATCCCTGTGCCACAGTAGTGATCTCAGAATTTGCACTTCTATGCTTTCAAATGTTGCTTTTATACAAAAGAGGGAAAAGACATTCACAAAAGAGAGAACTGGGCTATTAAAAAATGCTTTCTAGTGGGCAAGTATTCCAGTAGACTTAAAATTTGTCTGACCAAGCAAATATCCCCCTCTACCCCAAGGAATTCTGCTGTATTACAGGTGTTCTGTTTTCCAGAAGCACCTGAACAAGAGCTTTGTAAGCCACTTGACTTCAAAACTGTCACAGTTAAGCACTGACATCAGGCAAAGTGGAAAGAGAATTCTACCCAATATTGTACCAAATTAAGCATAACTTAAGAAGATATACACTATTTTTTTCCCCAAAAGGAACATTACATTGTCAGTTTGACTTCTTACTTCTCAGGTTACATGTGAAAAAAAATGTTGACTCCACTTATGGAGCCATAGTTTATTTAGTGTAATTCCTTAGATTAACTTGAACTGAAACAAAGGAATTTTAATAGTGACTTAATGTATTTTAACAAATTAACTTTAAAATTTAATTCAAATTAATTTTTGAGGTGACAAACTCAGTTAGCAACTATACTGACTTTCGTAATTTATAACTAACTTTCCTCATCTGCTGATTCCATCTTAAAAATGTAAATGAGGGAACTAGATCTTGTGACACTAATGAGAATTACCTGGTTGCTTCATTTTCTTTTTGAATCAAGACTGTCGAATTCTCCTCTCTTCTCTAATTTACAAACCCAATTAAGTTACCATCCATCCTCAGTGGAATTCCGTAGAATCCTGTAACCTATAGAAATCCTAGATGCAAACCAAAACTACTTCACATATCAAAAATAATTTTTTATTGGTAGTAAGAACTTCAAGGAGACACTAGCAATAGCCTTTTATGTTCTACCATTCACACCTTTCAGAAATATCCACCTCTTAGAAACTGCCTGCCATCTTTCTACTCATGCTTTCCTAGAAGCCTCCCAGCTCCAGTTAGTCATGCATTACTCCTGAATCAATTGTCAATCTACCTGTTTTTGCCCTAAATTCTCCAGGCATACTGTCCTCTTGAAATATGAAGTAAGTTGATAAGGATTTATTTTCTTACAGACAAATACTGCAACTACATGCACTTCATGTGTGCTTCTTCAAAAAGCAAACCATAAAAATATTTCAGTCAGTACTCATCTGCACACATAACTGTGTTCAAATGCTGCAAATCTGGAACAACCGGTTGTACTTGCCTATACCTTTTTATTGCAAAACCTTTCCTTTTTTCCAGTGAGGAAAGACTTGATTAAAAAAACAAAGTAAAAAACCCCACAAACCTTAGATGCAGGGCTTGGACTCCCTGTCACATGCTTTGCAGACTGACAATACCAGGTGAACTTTGTATCATTTGGTCAGGCTGCTTTCAAGCCTGAGACATGACATCTCACCAGATCAACTTCAGCTCCGGTTCACATGGACATGCCTCCGTGCCCTCCAGATAATCCACTGACAGAGATGGATTACAAATCTATAGGTTGAGAAAGTGATCGTCGATGGCTCAGATATCACGAGTGCTCCTGCTCCACTGACATCACCACGGCGCACAAGAGGCAGCCGGGGGAACGTGCGGGGCCAGGAATGCCGCTTGCTGTGGGAAGCTGCGGCTGTGCGGGGCCCAGTGCTGCGTGACTGCAGGCACCCCTGCAGCACGGCCAGGCTGGAGGGGCCACTGTGACAGCACGGCGACTGCAAGCCCAGTTTCTGCCTCCATGCATTCAGTCAAAGCTAAAGGCTTCATCCTGCACCCACAGCCTGTTCAAAACCAAAGATGTATGCTCACCTTACAGGGGAAGGTTTAGCCATTCAGAAACCCAAGAATGGCTCCCAGAACAACAGGGGTGGAAACTACACACCAAAGGCAAATACATCCAACTTGGAGTCTTAAGCAGACAACTGAAGTAGCACAGTGGCTGTTTCAGACCCTCACTTTACCCCCTCTGCATGTTACATACCCTCTCATAGAAATCTTCTAGGTAAATCACTCCCAAGAGTTCTGAGCATGAGTGGCCACGTCTCCTCCACTCCTGAAGAAAATGTGCACAGCTTTATCCCTTTGTATACAAATAAGGGCTCTCCTCCCTCCAGAGGATGAGAATTAATTTGCAGAGCGCTTCCAAAAACTATGCCCTGAATTATTTGGTAACGCTTATATGAATCAGAACAGATAAGAAGTACACACTCCTTTATTTGCATTAACATGTTTGTTTACTTAAATTTCTGCTGCTCCTCAAAGCCTTCTAAGCTAGAGCTGCTATGTGCTGTTTCCTCAGATAGCGCTGCTTTTGAAATCTGTGGTAAGGTAACACCAGCACGGAGTATTTCCTTGGTTTGCTGTACTGTAAAAACACTTGTGGAAACAAAAGCATTTTGTTGCAAACATACCAAGAAATTGTAAAAAATAACCCCCTACAACAGTACTGGGGAAAGACAAATAACGTTATAGATTTTAGCAAATTACATCCAGTAACACATAGCAAATTTGCACTTATTAGCCAACTTACTCTAGAACAAGACTAGCACCTTTTGGACAAGTCTTGTTGAGAAAAATGGTCTATACTGACAGTCAGAATAGTGTATAGTAAATTTGGAGAAGGCTCTATGAAAAAATAATGCTGAAATTCATTTAAGACACAGTTTAAAAAAGTAGCATTTTTCGATATTTCCATACTGACACACAGTCACAACTTGAATCTACAATTAAGTATTTGGACAATGTGTCACATTTTTATCTTGTGTAAACACATCTTAGAGAGACCAGGTAAATATAAGCTATTCCTATTCGATGCACTAAAGCTGCATCCAACTACAGGAAAAAGTAATCAAGTTTAAGCTTATCTAACAGTCCCCACTATATTCATATCACAAAGGATTATGTTCTTTCAAATCACTTACCCAAACCACTGAAATACTCGTGAGTATTTGCCTGAGGATCTGCCTTTGTATACAACACATACCCCATAAGTGTGTTTTGATTTTCACAACTGCATGCCCAGACAAGATAATGCATTCGACTTCTCTGTGGTACAGCTAAAAAGAGCCTGTATGTGTATGTATCTGTGTGTATAAATAATTATCTCCAGAAGATGTCTGTAAAATATGGTCACAGTTTACACTGTAATCAGCATCACACTTTGGAAGTTACCACTAATTTTACAAATTACTTCAGTAAAGAAATTGTACCTCTACTTAAGTTTCTACCTTTAATTTCCATTCATTCCATCTTTAGTGTAAAGATGAAATACTAATATCTTTAGACACAATTTAATATTGGCTTTCCCTCAATCTGTTTGTCAATTTTGGCTGCTGCAAATTTGCAACCAAAATATGAAAGAGGTTAAAAATAAAGTATGTTTTCACCTGAAACATTGTCTCTGTGGACCTAGAACATGGATAAATCAAACAGTAAGTTACAAATTATTTTCTCTGTCACTCTTTATTTTATTTGGAAATATGATTATCATCTGATTCAATCTTATTTTATATACAGATTTTGGAGGGAGAGATGGATGAAAGAGAGAGGCAGAGAAGTATTAGATCTAATCCCCCTGACTTCAAATTGTTGCCTTACAGAATGCTTATCCCCACGTGCCTAAACACCTACTGAAGATTTGATGAAGAATACTGTTTAAGATGCATTTTTCTGAACTACTCAAAGATGAATTTTTTGAAATAACTGCTGGCTAAGTGGTACTTTTGATTACTTGCAGGTTATAGATTTGATTAAAAAATAAACAGTGTGTTGAGAGAAACATTTTGGAGATTGTAGACAGGAAGAACTTTTTTCACCTCTGAAGAAAAAAGTGTCAAGAGTTGGGGCAGCAACACTTTATAAAGAAGTTGAATTCCCTCTTCAATATTCACTTACAATGCCACATTACCAGGAAGGACTTAACAGAGGTTCTTTTTCTGTGCTAGTTTCATAAGTTTCTATACTGCCTCCCACCATGTAGGAGGTTTTATTTTCCTTCGATTAAGAAAAGAAACAGAAAGTATTTTTTAAATTAGCAACCAAACTCATGCAACTTCGTGCTTCAGAATTAGTAACAAGCCATGTAAATTTCAAGCGGCCAGCCTTTTCTTTTGAAGATGGTGAAAAGAGTTGAATATTTAAACGTGGCATTTTACATTTTAACTCTTTCAGGCTAAATGTTAGACTTAGCAGTTTTAGTTCCTTTCACTTTCCAGCTATCAGCCTTCTTACCACCCTTGTTCTTCCATGTTTGTATTTTTTTGCTTGGTCCACTTTCTTAATTTTTTGGACAATTTATTTCAAGTTACATCATCCCCATTGTCATAAAATCTGAATCTGGACACAAGTCAAACAATTAAAATCAAAACACATACTTCTCCCCACTCTAAAAGGAACAAAATATTTTACTTTAAGACTTCCCAGAAAGTGAACATTTTTAGAACTGACTCAAACCTATCAACTCTTACCAAGAAGCAAGCTGTAAAAACTCTGTTAGAAGGTCACATGTGTGCAAGAGGAAGGATAAACAACAAGCTGTTGATTTCAGAGCTTTCCAATTTTGCTCAGTGTTTTGAAATCTTTCAATTTCAAGCTATGGCATCACAGGCATTTCTTTCTCAAAGACCAAAATATGATACTTAGTAAACAGATGAACATTTTCTTATTTGCACAGTGTAAGGCTCAAAGTGTGACATACACTTTGTATGTTTGTAAGTAAATCTTCCCATTCAATATTCACTTTCTATGAAACATTCCAGCTTTGACTTACTACTCTGTTGGTAGCTGTTTTGATCACCACCTTGTCATTTAACAGCAGCCTTCATTAAAGGCAACTGGGGCAGTGGTGTGCAGGGCTGTTGCATCTCATTGGAGCAGTGGGAAATACTTCTCATCTCAGGAGGAACAGATGACATTTTTAGTGTGTGGAACTGCATTTCAGTGTTGAAAATTAATAATGAGAAAGACTTCAGAGAATCATCTAGGTTAGGAAAGAACTCTGAGATCATCAACTCCAACCTTTGATCACCACCTTGTCACCTGACCATGGCGCTGTCACATCCAGTCATTTCTTGAACACCTCCAGGGCTGGTGACTCCATCACCTCCCTGGCAGCCTATTCCGATGTTTAACAACCCTTTCTGCAAGGAAATTCCTCCTGATGTCCAGCCTGAACTTCCCCTGGTGCAGCTTGAGGCTATGCCCTCTTGTCCTGTCACTGGTTGCCTGGGAGAAGAGGCCGATCCCCACCTGGCTACAGCCTCCTTTCAGGCGTTTGTAGAGAATGAAAAGGTCCCCCCCGGAGCTTCCTTTTCTCCAGGCTAAATCAGCCCCCTCAGCCACTCCTCACAGGACTGGTGCTCCAGACCCTTCACCAGTTCTGTTGCCCTTCTCTGGACTTGCTCCAGCACCTCAATGTCCTTCTTGAAGCAAAAGGCCCAGAACTGGACACAGCACTCGAGGTGTGGCCTGTGAAGAGTCCCACCTTGAGGTACAGCTTGTGAAGAACTAAGATTCAATCCTACAAAACTTATGGTTTTGCCAAGTCTTAGTTTCCGTTAGTTAACTTGTTGACAGAGTACTTCCAGCTATACTCGGACATTGAATACACTCCAACTCTCTGGAAAACCTGACAAAGGGCACTGTATTTCCCTAAAGCTTTCCATTTCTTTAAAGCTTTATTTTAGGATTAATTTATTCTATACTTAATCAACCCAAACATTTCTATGTTTCTTTGATTCTAAGCATACATCAAAGCCCCCTCTTAACAATTTCCATAGTGTTTCTTTTACATGCAGACATTCTGCAGAATCAGTGCAGGAACCAGCAAGAAAAACAGCTGACCTGTTTATCTCAATGGGTCATTGACAAGAAACTGCATAGCAAGTGTAAATTTCATTTCCAATGCTGAGCAGAAGCTACAAATACTTATTGTAAAAGTATATTTCAACAGATTGAAGCCACTACCTGCAAGCCAAGGGAGAGCAGCTCACCTTGCATTTCGGACACTTCTGGGCATTCCTCTGCCCGTGTTCGATTTCGTTGGCCCAGTGACGTAACAGCTTGTCTCCCTTCTTGTATTCTTTGCAGTTAACGCCTTCATGCCAGGGAGAGTGGCACTTGAAACACCAGACAAATTGGCAAGATGGACACTGGATCTGTACAAATGAGAAAACACCACACATTTGCAAGCTGGGTGCTGATACAACTAGAAAGCCTGTTTTAAAACCACTGCTCTTCAATTAAGAGAATAGCTGCCCAGCAAAGATCTAACACCTTTTGCACGCTGTTTTAAAAACACAAGAAGTCGTGGAAGCTGGCTTATTCTTTTCCTTTTTAAACAGGAGAAAATACAGAAGTAATTGTTAAAGCTGGGAAAGGCCTCAATCAAACGAAGCACAAGTAGCTTGGTTTAATCACAGGCACTACTTCCCAAAGGGATTGTGTGGCTCAGCTGACAGAAGGCAGAATCCAGAAAGCTTATTCAGTTGCCTCCAATACATTTGTGAGAGCCCCTAAAAGTTAGCTGACGATTTTCAGTGCAGTGGATCTGTCTTTTTCTAGGAATAAACTGCACTGCCAAGGCTATTACAGAAAGTGCTTGGTCTTCTGAAGGGGCTTTACAGAACTCGGCATGTGTTATGAAGCTTACATTAGAAATGGTCCTGGGAAAAGGGGCCATGAACAAGGCTCTCATCCAAGAGCTACAACTACCAACGGGAAGTCAGGCACCTCCGTTTGCTCTTGATTGCGTCAAGGCAAGCTGAGGCTGTGCCAAACAGCCCACTTGCTACAGACCACACCTAATGGCAAAACCCACAAGCCATATTAAAATTGAGAAAAGATCTATTCTTTCCACTCCCTTGTTTTTAAATCATTGTGTCAAACAGGTACCATCGTCATCATGTCTTCTTCCACAGCCTGCTTATTTTTTTTATGAAAAGCTAAGGCAGCTGCCGTGTTTGCAGGAGTAATAGAGGCACATTGCAGCTGCTTATCTGACAAAAGACATGCCTCCGACCTGGATCATGACTAAGGAAAGCGAAAACTAGAAGCCACATTAAACTCAGGCACATCCAAGCTCCTGCAACATGTTCACTTCTGCTGTGTTTGGCAGCAAAACAGCTCAGCCTGAAAGATGACAATATCTCAGCCTCTCAAGTGACTGCTGAGCCCTGTCCACCATCTCCAGTTGCAGTCCATGTCTGGCATTGCCCTGGCCTTGTACCCAGCTGATGGATGGGACTGAGGAATTCAACCAGCCAAACCACAGGTTTTTGGTTATATTTGTGTCCAGACCTGGTTCACCACCAAACCACAGACACATCTGTGCTGACCACGCACGGTGTGGGGATGCTTCTCAAGAAACTACATCCTAGAGTGTAGTCACGTGTGAAGTCCCCAAAACATATTCCTCAAGTTCTCACTCCCACCAGCTGCTGTGCCCTCCTGTTGAGTCATGACAACTGGTGTTACGCTTCCTTGACTACAATTAAGAGCCCCAAGTAGGTGCTCTGATCTCCCTTACAGATTTTGCTGGGGCTAGCCAAAATTATTTGTATGTGCGATCACTACATCCTGTTTAAAGGGAAACAACACATTAGGACTGCAACATGTGGATTACAAACATTATTTTTTACCTGAAAACTTGTCCAAGTCCATGATAAAGTATAAAACAAAAGTAATACAAAATATAATTGGTGCCCTTTCTTAAATTTAATGTGCCAGTGGCCAAGATGCCGAATAAATGGAAATACACTAACTTGCATCTCTGCTTCTCAGATGAATTCTCCTAATAAAACCAGTTTAACAGAAAGGAAATTTCCTGCTCTGAGGAACCTTATGATATATATATATATATTGCTACTAACCAAACTAACACAGAGCACTGATTAATGTTTCCACAATACTTTAAAAACCAATGTGCACAAGACAGTCATCTAACCTATCCTAACCTGTATCTCCGTATCTTTGTTTTCCTTTTTCTCCTCCACTCCCTCCCAGCACTGAATTTGTCTGTCAACAACACATGTCACAGTGTCCTACTGCTGGGAAGACAGATTATAGCAAGCATCATATTGTAGTGCTCAGTATTTGTTATGTCTCAGGCAAAGATGGAGCTTGTAGCCACAAGTAACTGTTCTACAACCTGAAAACTTTTATCAGTTGCAGTATTCAGACATTTGAGATAGAATACGGATGTTAAAAAATACAAACCCAAATCAACAGTTAAAGCTTCTTCCTTAAAAAAAAATCGCAATATAATTTAAAACAAGTCCTGTGGGTTTGTTTTTTGTTTGGTTTGTTTCTGGTGAATATCTGACAAATTAATTGCAGACTCTATCTTTCTATTATAGCATGTACATAAGTGAAAGCAATACAGCAGCCACCAGGATATATATTTAAACTTACACACGCACACAGACATCAGGTGTTTCCAAATACATTAATCAGAAAGTACTGAAATACAGGATGAGGCTATAACCACAGAAACTCAAAATAACATTTCTTACCACAAATGGCCCTAACTGAACTACTGAGAACTCTATGTTTCATTACCAGTTTCTTCTTCCACCTGTCACCCTGACAGCATCTTCCTCAAAACTGAACTATTTTTATATTTTGAATGGGCCACTTCACTTCTCTGTGGTTCAATGCTGCCTGAGTATAATTGAAGCAAGCAAAGAAAACTATGTCCTTTAAGTAGTTATGAACCTTATTTTTCTTGGAACTAGTGGCTGCAAAACAAACTCTTAAAACCATTCAAACTTGGATGCAGTGTGATGCCCCTGGGCTTAAGAAACAGAAACAGAATAAGGCAATTTCAGCAGTCTTTCACATTCTTATTCCGCTTTTTCTCTGCTCTTCTGAAAGGAAAGTCAAATATGATTTGATTCATGCCTCAGTAATTAAGCATGAAATCACCGCAGCAAGGACACAGAAATGCTATCTACATCTGATTTAAACCAGTAAAACATATTATAGTCCAGCAAAGCAGACAAACTATATCTGCAAAACCCCAAAACATTAACCTTGTGTTTTTTCAAGTATGTTTTTCCTCACACAAACATTTTCCCACTTATTTTATGATTTCTATTTCTGTTGATTAGAATTGAGAGGATGGATATAGACACAAACTTCTATGCCATCTGGAGATCAGCCTCCCTTGAAATAGAAAAGATTACACAACTTTGTGTTATAACTCTCTTGGTTCTCATCTTTCTGCAACACTGACCTTTGAGGCTAACATTTTCCATTTTCTTAGCAAGCCTCTTTACTGCAAGCTACTTTATCTATCAGTTTCCTCACCTCACAGGAAAAAAACTTTTCAAAACTGATAGATAATTTCAACACAAAACACCACTCAGTGTGACCTGATGACAGCAAAACTGACTGCACATGAAAAATATTCCTAGAATCTGAAGGTACAAAAAGCTTAGTGGGATTTTCTGCTGCTTGGTGGAACAGTAGCTATATAACAGCATGGCCAAATTAATTATGCAAGTAACTGATTACATGAATTACAGCCTCTAGCTGCAGATATTGTCACTTTATTTGAAAATTAATATGGGCTCCAGCCAAAACAGCTTCCTTCTCCTCATCATCAACCCATCCTCTCTCTTGAACCAGCTGAAAATAACCAACAACAAAACAAACAGATTTTGTATCCCATTAGGGCTGATCTTTGATCCAGCTCCCAGTGTGACACCGAAACATCAACATAAGCAAAAGCAGGCTGGCAGGAATGAACAGCTGAGAGAGCAAGGCAAAATCACCACATCCACAGCAGCTGAGGCTCAAGATAGACTGAAGCGATGTAAAGCCACGAAGGTATCAGCCACTTAAGGTTAAAATCTGATCCAAAAGTGGGGAGCTAATTGATATGAACTACACAGATCAGCTCTATCACAGAGTTTGTACTGCTGGTATAAATTCCTGCTAGTTCTAGAACAACAACTCTTCAGTAGTTCAAACAAAAGACAGTTTGTGTAACGACTGCATTGAAAAAACACATTTGCAAAGCCAAGCACTCAACTGCTCTTATGTGATGTGTATCTCTTGACAGAAGTGAACAAGAAAACTTCATTATGCATCTCACAGAGCAGTGAATTGCTTCTCCATGGCAAGTGGCTGGTCAAGAAACTAACTGTAACAGGCAGAAGCCAGAGCTGCCTCACAGAACAAGTCTTCTTACTCACTCTTGTGAAATCTTTACCTGTTCCATGCACAGGAACCAGCAATTTTTCAATTTTTGCCCATTTCCACTTCATTTTTGCATAACAGCTCTGACCAAAGGTTTGTTAGGGTCTTGCCTGCAACCACATTACACTCTCAATTCAGGACATATGAGAGGAGGCAAGGAAATTTTCTTAGTTAATGCTGGATCCATTTGTGATAAAAATATTTTATATAGAAAATCAAATAGTTCTCTTTCTGTTTTGCATGGCCCTAAGTGGCACTAATGGTAGAAGAAAGGTTTGGATAGCAAGTTCTCCTTTTCTTCCCCTCCTTCTTCCTCAACATACACATTAACTTTCTATGCTTAGTACACCAAGACTTAAATCTCAGCCAATTGAACTGCTGGACCTAGATCAGCTTAGCTGACACAAACCAGCTATAATAAGAAAACATAATTTATAACTTTGCTGCCTCTTTAAATTTCCATGTTATTTTTAATTTTAAATACTGTATCAAATTTTAGAAATGGCATTAACATTTTTAAAGTATGTGTTCAAATGAAGTCTTGGATTTTAGAGTGCTTTCCCACTGCAGTGTATAAAAAGAGCGAGTGCACTGGCTGTGCCGTGATCCTACCAGCAGGCTTGTGCGTACGTGTTCCCCATACATGACTCAGTTCTCTTGAAGCCAACACTTGCAGTGCTGGTGCAGAATTCATCTGGTGCAATTGCTGCTTTTATTGCTTGCACGTGAATAGGGCAGCCTCAAGAGCCTCCAGTCAGATGTCTCCTATGCTATACACAAAAGAACATGAGTCTTTGCCTCCAAAGAGCCTGCAGTTCAAGACACAATCTGTACAAACCATAGAAAACAGACAATACACAGCTATGTGTGTATATAAATTACTCCATGTCATATATAGTCGTCTTTTTAAACCTTCTCCCTGCAACAAAACTTCTCCTTGTGCTAAGCTTAAAATAAATCACTAAAACTGTACCTACACCAGAAAACATTTGAGGTTCAGGGAGTATGCCAAAGCCCTGTGGACCACAATCATCCATACTGCTTGCTAGCACTTTCCCAATTGTATTTCTGACTATCATCAACTAGACATTCTTGCACACAACACCTGGGCTCAGCTCAAAGGATACATTTTGCCGGAGTCTGTTCCCAGGAGATTTAAGCTCTGCAGATCACAGCTACACACACACTGAATCACCACACGACCAGTGAACTGCTTCTGGCTTGCACTATGCATCACACAGTCTCCCATTCCTTCTGATTGTGGTTTGTAGGGAAGTTGTTGGGAACATTTTAACTGTAGCATTTTAACTCATAAAAGAGCACTGGTTACGCCCTGAGGAATGTTCTCAGATCTGGCAGGCCCGTGATACAACAGCTGCACCACCTATGACCCACACTTGCGGGACACTAACCACCTCTGACACCTTAAGAGAGGTGGCTGCCAAAGCATTACTAGCTCTGATCTACCATGAATTACATCTGATGTGTGGGGATGATGAAGCAGATGGGTGAAGGAGAATAGCTGTGGGCAGAAGGAATTTTACTTGCAGTTTCAAATTTTTTCCACCTCAATGTAAGATGACAAAAATCTGAAAACACTGAGTCCAACAAACACTGTGGCATGTAATTCATGCCCTACACAGATATGAAGAAATAGCTCATAACTCAGAATTAGCTTCACCAACTTTTCAACTCCAATGAACACACAACCTTCCACCTTTTAATCTTCATACTGGGCTGAATCTTATGCTGTGTAATTAGGGCTATCTAAACAGTCATCTAAACTCCTACTGAGAACTGGTTTGTCCAGGAAAGGCCAACTCAATCATGAAATTAACCACAACAAATCTAATAACCGGATGGAAAACTATCACAGAACATGGTGCTGCAGACAACTGTTGTCTTCTGGAACTCAGATGGACTTTTAGCAGCTCAAAGCTTCTTCTAAATTCTTGCTTTTTATCTTTCATAAAATCACAGTATAAGCAACTCTTCTATGAAAAGAAAGGCTGTAGAAGTGGTTTTTTCCCCTCTATTTCTCAAAGTTTTGCATTGTGGATGATGAGACTACAGTAATGTATAACCTCTGGTAAGGGAGTGAAGAAATCAAAATCAAGAAGCAGGACAGACAACAGCTCTATTACTAAGGAAGAAGCAAAGCCAACAGTCTAACATCATATATGCCCAGAAGTCACTCACCCAGCGTTTCAGGGGAAACTTTAAAGTTATGTGTCTAAAATTATCGGTTATAGGGGTAACCTCCCTTTCCCAGTCTCTTCTGACTGTGACCATATCATTTCCACGTCAGAAAGAAAACACTCTTTGGATTAAAATGTATGTCAGGATAAAATTATGCCACCTACCAAAAAAAATACAGGCTGAAGAGTTCAACTGCTTGAACTGTTAGAAGTCAATTAAGTACTTAATCAATGATGTACTACAGGTTCATATTCCTAATCACAGCTTGCACACAGCTCCAGTGAAACAAAAAAGTTCATTTAATGCTCACCAAATGCTGTCCTACTTTTGCAGTGCCATCTAACCCACAGCCCCGGCAAGCATGCTCACTTTGTATTTGTTCTCCAATTTGGCAGGGGTAGGAATGTGGCCTCTCCTCCGGAAGGTTGTAAAGTGCTTGCACTGAGGGCATGGCTTGGTGCTGGAGTCAATGCGGCTGAGTTCCAGGAAGTATTTATACTTGATGATGTCGTCATGGGGCAGGTTACAGAGGACAGTTGTTTCATCCAGGTGTTCGCTGCACTCTGTGATGGGGCATTTTATATCCGCTTGTCCCAGCTGCACCTGCACATGAAAAAAAAAAAAAAGAGCTGTATGACCTTCTGCTTGAAAAAGTTAAGCAAGCATTGGTGAGTTCTGTGAGGAAAACTAACTTCAAATACTGTAACAATCCAGAGACTACCTAGCATATCGTCTTTGAATTATTTGAGTTACACCAAGCGCACTGCAATTTTTCCAGAGAGCATTTTCAAATCCAAACAGAAAAGTTAACTACCCTGACAACTGCAGTTACTAAACATATTCTCTCAGTGTATGTACCATGGCTACATATACCACAAAACCAAATACAAGTCCTAACTAACAATGTCCACCCTGTGCTCCATACTTTGTGTGTAATGGTCAGTGCACCACAGTCACAGCTCTTAAGGGCTGTGAGAAAGCAGACAATGGAAACATTTGCATACTGTTTCACTGCAAAACGACCTGGGAATCACAGCACAGAGAAATTAAAAGTCAATTTAGGATCAGCAGCTCTGACTCAGGAATCCTAAGGTGGTTCCTGCTCAGCACACTCAGTGCCTCTGCAGTCTGCTTCCAAGAAGCTCCTTACATGCCATACTGCATATGCAGAAAGTTTTAGTTGAGTTTGGGGCTGATCAACCTAATAAGTTTCCCCAGAACTCAAGAGTTAAAAGTTTTAAAAAACACCCACCCCAACAACAACAACATTAAAAAACCTTAATAAAAACCAAACTAAAACCAGACAAACAAACAAGCTTGAGGTTAACTGTTGCTGATCTAATGAGTCCTGATGGTCTCATGCTGATCCATATGTTCAGATATCTGCAACGTGTTTCTAGAGCTCCTAGATCCAAGAACCATGCTGGACCCAGATCTGCACCCTTCACGCTTGGCAGGCTTTAACTGCTCAGACTCCATGCCAAAACAGCAGATCTTTCTTGGTCTGGGAGCACCAGAGTTGCATTTGCTTGGCAGCAAGCCCAAGTTAATAAACCCTGCTGGATCTTGAGAGTCTGCAAGGACCCAGCTAGAGCATGTTTGTGTCTGCCCCAAGTAATCTTGAACAACTGAGTTTCGACTGTGCAAGGGCAGCTGACCACCAGTTCAACTCCTTCCTTATTGAGTATCTCCATGAAGAGAAAAAGGGTGCAACCAGCCTCTCTTTCCAGGAATTACTGTTTGAAGGTTAGCAAGTTTCATTTCCCTAGACTGCTTATTCTTTAACATGCTCAGTTAGAGAAACCTGCCAAACACACTAAATAAGACAGAAACACCTCAGATTTGGATGCAGATCTTGTTGCTGCATAGTGGTACCAGAAGACACAAAGACTCTACTAATGCAGTATTTAAGATGAAAAAGGAGGGCAAAACCCTAAAAAGCAATGCAACACAACCCAGTCATTGCTGCTTCAGCAACTGAGCCACATGGACTCTAATGGAATGATAATTCAGTCAGCAGCCAGAGGATTAGAAGAATCGTAACAACATGGTATCAAACCCAAGGTTTATACTGATTTAAAAAAAAAAATCCCTGCTGCACTACTTCTGTTCTCTCAGCAATGCAGCTAAAATTCAGAAGAGCAAACAGATTAGGTATATGTTAGAGACAGAAATGCAGGGTGTGAATGGTGGCAGCGAGTCTGAGACCAGAGCATAGTGAAGAACACCTCAGCAAGCCATCACTGCTGTGGTGTCCTGAGTAGCCTTGGCTCAAGGCACAGGCAGGTCAGGATGGAGGCAAATCTGTCTGCAGTACAGAGGAGAGGCAGCTCCCCAGCAACACACCCATTCTTAAGAGGGAAATTCCCCACATTTCATTTCCAGCTCTAAAAGGTGGGCAGAGCTCTGCCACATGCAAACAACGCCAGGCTCAGTTTGGCTTTTACAAGGACGAGTGTAAGTACTAGAGGAGTATGTACTCAAAGGCATTAAAAAAAAACAGAACAAAAAAATCCCCCAAACCCCACATACTACGTGCTGGGGAGTGCCAATATTTACACCTATAGGACACTGATTCACCTGTAGCAGCACGTAAAATTGAAACCAAGCACATGGACCACTGGACTGTTCTCAAAAGAATCACCCAGTGCATCAAGGAGCTGTACTTAAAATCCAGATGACAATCAGTACAGCACTACAGAACATGAGCACACTGAACTAAGAGAACAATTTGCTACAGAAACGCAGAAAGCTATTGCACTAGGATTAGCATCAGCTTTTGTTTAGAGAAGTATAGGTAAACTTTAAAACCAAATAGTCAAATTAATCCCACCCATCACTACTTCATTTAAAAAAAAAAAAAAAATTAAGCATCAGGGAGGTATTAAAAGAGCCGTATCTTTTTGCCAGGTAAACTAAGCTACAATCGAGCAGCACTACATAATGAGAAGGTGTATTATATATGACAGTGCTTAAGCATTGCTTATATTAAATGCTAGTTAGAACGAACCTGCATTTATAAAACCAAGGAATACAAAGCTCAACATTTTCTGTACTTCATGCCCACAAATAATATGATTAATATATGTGGTAAGAGTCAGGTGTGGTTTCAGTGTTTATTTTGAAAATATGTTTTATACCCACTTGAAATAAATAATTTTTAACCTCTGTAATAGTTTCAGCTTTTCAAGTTTGGCAAAGACTGAGCCTTTTCCTGTGTTTTGAATAGGACTGAAGTGAACAGAGCTGGCTTGCTTATTAGCAGTAATTTCCATGGAGCCTTGTCCTACCAAAACAGTCCATCTCTGTGCATTAACATCAGCAACTGATGGAAGTGTAGCTTTAGAGGTAGCCTGTCAGGCTACCTGCTGCCACAGACCCAGGACATGCCACAGAGTGAGAAAGGAAAAACAAAATAAAACAATTTCTTATGACATTGGTACAAATACCTACTTTTATTATTTTCCTTCATTTTCTTTTTGTTTTGAAGAACCTTATCCCTTCAATATCAGCTTCTCACACTGTCAAACTCCCAGGTTTTAACAATACCACTGTGTATTAAGAACTTCAGAACCCTCAGTATACAGAACAGCATGGTGTATTTTCACAGCATGAGGAAGGACTCATATGAGTAAGAGCAGCTGAGCTGCATAGCATTAAATGTCAGGCAGCATCCAGCTCTTAGACTCAGTTGTGCTTCACCTCCGTAAAGCCTCTCAGGAGGGGCTACTCTGCAATTCATAAAGAGAAAGCAGGGTTTAGCTCCTTTCATCCTACAGAAAGCTAACATTGAAATTATCAGGAGAGCACTATGTACCTCCCTCTTCCAATTCCCGACATTTTATTTTAAAAGCTTTTTTTTTTTTGGTTGGGGGTAGGGAGGAGAAAGTGCAGGGGGGAACAGAGACAGGACACACACACACAGACTCTACACTGATTTACTTACTGCCCAAGAAAGCAATGATCCCACCAACAGAAAACAGAAACAGATGGCACGATACTTTAAGTCAGAAAATAATTTCCACACCCTGAGCCTTCTTTTAAAGGAAATCTTTGTTAACTACACAGAAAGCACAGTTCAAACTAGACCAGAAAAGCACTGATTTATACCTGTCATTTGGCCTGCCCCAGACTGGATGTAATGTAACATTTGCAGCAATATTCTTTAAAGGGGCCATTCTACGTTATAACATGTATTTATAAACAAGCATTTTCGAACGGAAACTTTACTCTTAGTTCAGAGATGCACATGCTTAACTGCTCTTACTTCTTAATGCTGAAAGTGAACATGGACATGCCAAATATACACTTCTGTAGAGAAATTTAATTTCTACCAGTGCACCACATTATCCCCTGTAAATTACCAAGGAAGTTATACATTAAAAAAATATTCTGGAAATGCACAGATGCAAGTGAAGGGACAGACCTAGTCTAGAAGACTTTCATACTCTACAGGTAAAGAAACAGTTGGATTAAAATTACCTTTATTCATAAGCAAAATCCTACTCCTTTCTAGTTCACTGGAAACATTCCTTTCATTTTCATTGGTAAGTTACAAAGCAGTGAAGAATTACTTTTCTTGTACATTTGGAAAGTGTGTCATTTTGAATTTATTTTCTTTAAAAAACCAGTAATAATTTGTGGAAAATACTTGAAGGACTCACCACAGTTCGGAACTCCACAGTGGTAAGCGCTAACCAAACGAAATCCAAGTAGACATGATTCAAGAAGTGCCAGCCAAAGACAATTCAAACTTTTACTATGCATTTTGCACCTGCCTTTACCGCATTTCTGTGTTTTGAGTACTAACTTCATTGGTCTGGATCCCTGATTTGTGCCAGTGATATCCTGGCATTCTCCATCAAAATTCTTTAAAAAAAATTTAAAAAAAACCCTGTGAAAAACATTCTTTTTTTCAGTTCATTCATCCTCCCTCCTTGCTGTCAAATGGTACAAATCCCCAGTGCTACTGCAAGACAAGCAAGAATAAACAGCTAGAACTTAGACTAATTAGATTAAGAGCTTCTTAAGTTGTATCACCACCAGATAGTGAAAATATCCTCTGTTCTGTGTGTGTCACCTCCTTCACAGAATGTTTTCACACAACTTCTTGCCTGCTGTTCATTACTTCACAAACCATACTCCATGAGGTGTTTCACTTTTACTCTCTCTTTAATTCATTTCTCAACAGACTTGCAATAAATTACTTCCTGAATGCCTGTCTCATTCAGTTGCTCCACCATCTTCTCTGACAACCATCTGTAAAATCACTCAAGAGTCATAATCCTCTCGTCAGCAGTGAAGGGCTTCACTAGCCTTCATCAGGGCATGTATCACTGTCCTCAAAAAGGACCCACAAGCTGTTCAAAATGGTATATTTGAGCTGTCATTAAGACCATCTAAAAGCCATTTATTATTAACAAAAGTTGAATCAGAATATTTTCTATTGTGTCACCAGCTCACACAGACCAGCCCTGAAAGGGTTTGTGAGGATGTTCCCCTTCACATGTCCTCTGAGTCTTTGTTTTCCTTTTACAAGTACCACGGTTGCAGATGCAGCCATGACAATGACATGGTGGTTCCTGCTCCATGTGACATTCAGAGAGAGAATCACTAAGGCACAAACACTGCAGGCTTGAGCAGACACCACTTCTAGTTTTGACAACAATTTGTTGTCAATGAGTTTTGCATTAATTACCACACCGTCAACACTAAGACACAAAAACGAGCAAAGTCTCAGGGCCTTTGAAGTACTTGCTAGTCCCTCATCCTCCTGGTGAAAGGCACTCAAAAGCAAGAAGCTCGGAGGGAACCTAAGTGTACCTAACTGCAATCCAAACATCACCAGCATATCAAAGGTTTAACCTTTCTGCTCCAAAAGCAAGTCTTCTGAATTCTTTACAAAGCATATTTAAACACAGCATCAACTTAAATTCTCAAAGGTCATCTAGTTTTTACAACTTCAGCCAGGGGCTGAGACTCCAGCTTCATTCATAACTCTGAGGACCACTGTCAGGAGCACACTTACACACATCCATGTCCCCAGGAGCACTGTGGAATGGTGCAGCTACACACCAGCGAGGGTCACAGCCAGCACCACCTGTGTGGGAAAAGACCAGAGTGGCTTTAGCCCCAGAAACAACCCAAAATCGTAACCGGCAAAACTGGCCTTGGCTGCCTGGAGCAAAACCCCACACCATTTCGTTTGTTTCCCGTTCAAACTTCTTTTTCACTCCACAGTCACGTCTACGACTCTCCTAAAATATCTATGAGAATAAACTAGAAAGATATTCTTCAGAATGCACCTGAACTCAACCTAACCTTTTTCTTAAATGCCTCTTAATTTGCTTTCTCATTTGATGACATGGTGACATGAAGTTCTACTCCTTTTCTTTTTTCTTCCACAGAACTAGGTGTTAACTGCTCACATAGATCTGATATCAATAGAAACATTCAGATTTTACTTGTCCTGACCACATAGGGATAGGATTTATAGAAAATTACTTGTAGAAAAACAAATTAATGCTGAAATTCTCCTTTGCAAGAAGTGAACATTTATCAACATGGAGAGCTCTCCCTTTTTGCCTTTTCATCTGCTGTTGCTTCACTGAGTGAATTTAAAAAGGAAACCATTTTATCTCAGTAATGCATTTAGAAAAACTGCACTGCATTATATCGTGCCTCTGCCTGCTATTACTCATCAAACCTAGTGCACGTCGCCAGCAACCACGGAGGTTATGTGCTTTCTGCTCTGGTGTTCTGGAACCCACAATGAGCTGAAACCCAGAGCAGAGGTAAAGCTTAGTCCCATGCCTGGACAAAACCAAGGCTGGGACACCTGGATGGCTGCCCATTGAGCTGGGTCACTGTCTGGCAAAGAGGCATGCCAGAGTTAGACCGAGACACTGACTAGCAGAATGTTTTGTCTTGCACTCTCCAGGGCTCCCAGAGGTTGTGAAAGCTTTCACCTCTCCTCCCCACACATGTGTGGAGGCAGAGGGAAGGCGAAATCCCAGCGGAGGAAGTTAACCTGGGAAGATTAATGGCAGAAACTGCAAATCTTGGAGGAATCTGACCCAAACCCATAGCCCTCTCAGCATTCATTAAGGGGAAGAAGGAAAAGCACAAAAGCTTTCTGATTTTGTCCAGGTGTGGATATTACCAATGTAAGTATGCTTATCCTGATTTTTCTGTTCCTTAGAAGACACAGTCACTTTTACTAAAAGATCCAAAGATGCTCATGAAAGAAGAACTTCGAGGACAGCAGAACAAACCAGATACCTGCCCTTTCTCAGCTGGAAAATAGAGGCAGTTGCTCCTGCCTTAGGAGTGAGACCAAAAGACCCCATATTAAAACTGAGCAGGTGCAGGAAGGGATTTCAGAAAAGAAGCAAGGGCCAGGAGACCATCCACATACCACCATACATTTAAATAACCTGGGCATCTCAAGAGTGAGCCCTGCTTGAAGGGTCTCAGTAGCATTAGGAAATATAAGTAGCAAAGAAGCAACACCTTCTTTGTAATGGTAATGGTTTGTTGGGCACCTAGCATGAGTATAAAAACATCACAGCCAAATAACAGAACCAGAACAAGCCAACTCTCACAGCTGGTTCCTGTAAAGTAAGATAAAAAGCTATCAGTTACCTCTTTAATTAACAGTTTTAAATTCAGAGGGGGACAGCCTGCTCTCCTATAGCCAGTGTAAGACCTGTAGAAACTGTCATCTGTGTTTGAATTTGTTACCAGTCAAACCCAACCCAGGTATATCCTGCTCATCTGAGTTCTCTGTTAAGGCACAAACTGCAAGAGCCCATGCTTTTACAATGGGAAGGTGAGGAGGGAACAGGTCGAACATGATGGGATACAGACACAGCAGCAGCCACTGACCATTTACCTTCCCCCTGCCACTGGGCAGCAGCCCTCACTTTCAGCATGCCTGACCTCCCAAAAGCATGAAAGTCACAAAGTGTTCACTGTAGTTCTTTTAAACACTTACCTCAGAAAACAAATTAGAAAGAAAACAAAAACCCTAACTCTCCAAAAATCAAAATCCAATTCTCCCAATTAACGAGATTAAACCCAAGTGTGCTTAGTTCCTTCAGCAGGTAATTTTTAAGTGTATGACTCTCTCCCACAGGAACAATGCTTAAAAAGGTACATAGCTGTTTCCTTGTCTTGCTTACAACAGGAAATCATCTACACTCAAACTCCAACCTCCACCAGGTTCAGGCTGGATTAACCCAGATTCAGAGCTATTCCAATGGAATAATACTGTTACCTATTAACAATAATTAGTATCACAACCAAAACTTTTCCCATGCCTTTCTTAAAGATGGACAGAAAGTTAACATCTGTAAGATGATCAGAAGGCTGGAGCACCTCTCTGATAAAGACAGGCTGAGGAAGTTGAAATTGTTCAGCCTGGAGAAAAGAAGGCTCCAGGGAGGCCCTAGGGCAGCCTTCCAGTACCTAAAAGGGGCCTATAAGAGAGCTGGAGATTTCTTACAACTGCATGGAATTACAGGACAAGGGGTAATGGCCTTAAAACAGAAAGAAGATACGTTTAAATTAGATGTTAGAAGGAAATCCTTTACTGAGAAGGTGGGTAGACACTGGCACAGCTTGCCCAGAGAAGCTGTCAATGCTCCATCCCGGGAAGTGTTCAAGGCCAAGTTGGATCAGGTCCTGGGCAAACTGGTCTAGTGGATGGCATCCCTGCTCACAGTAGGTGGATTGGAACTGGATGATCTTTAATGTCCCTTTCAATCCAAACCACTCTATGATAAACTATTACAGAACAGTGAGTCCCGATCTTCACTTGGAATCACCACTTTGGCCTTCAGGTGGAGCCAAGAAAAATCCATAAACAGTGAAAATTTATCCTACAATTATTTATGTTGAAAAAGACAAGATCAAGAGTTCATTCTTCTACTATTCTACTATGTAGTAGTCAGGCTCCCCATCAGACATGAAACCTGGAATAGGCTCCTGAGCTCCCATTTGCCAAGCAGCATTTTATTTATTTCAAATAAAATAGGGCAAATCACTGTATATTTGCACAACTGATTCACTAATCTGTATTACTGAACCTCTAATACAGATAAGCCCAACTGAGATCAGGAATAGTTAATCAACCCTTGGTTTCTCCAACAACAGCTGCTGTTATGTTTTACTGTTGTACCTACAGAAACACTTCATGATGCTTGATATTCTTCCAACAGAAAGTGGTACTTAGCATAAAATAAGAAAAGCTCTCATAATCAAGCAAAGGAGGTAGGAGAAGAGAAGTACGCTCTTGCTTATCTCACTATTACATCCCAGAAGATGGCTACAAAACCTGACAGAGTTGGCATGGATGCAGGTGAATACTTAAAAATAATGAGAACTTTTAACACAAATGTCTCAACTATTCTCCTCACCAACCTGATCATCTACATTCCCCAGCCCACAGAAAAAAGGACAAGAATTTTATAGCTGTTCCTAAACTGTCCTGCTTTCCTTCAGAAAGATACCTACAACTAGCTTCCATGCCTTTGCTAGTTCTGAGGTTGTGAGTTTTCTCGTGCATGTACTAATAATCAGTATTTTCATGCTTGACTATCAGACATGAAGCCAAATTGTGTTCTCTTTACTTGATGAATTTAATAAAGAAATAGCAAAGTTGCATAGGTACAAGCAAAAGCAGAAGAAAGCCTGAAAAGTATTTTCTAACTGGCAGGTCATTGTCAGGAGTAACAGTAGATATTTCTTAGATTCAAGATACAACCTATGAGGTTAAAATCACTTGTCTCCTCTACAAACAATGTAACTTGAAGAAACTTCTTTATATGATCAAGTTGTTACAAAATAGCTATGATTTAATTTATAAATAGTTATTTTGCTCTGCCTTTTTGAAAAGAAACCCATCTCATTGGACCAGTACCAATGCACAACACAGCTGGTTTCGGTGAAAAGCTATGCTAATAAAAGGCACCACGAAGTGACGGAAATCGGTAACTTTTACATGGCTTCAGTTATGGATATGCATACTGACCCATTTTCAGGAATAAACCTGGGAAAGGCTAATCCGGAATAAACTTCCAAGCTTCTCCTTACATGCCATCACTTGGACAAACCCTAGATACTGTGCTATAGCTCCAATTTCACATTCCTTCATCAAGTTATTTCTCACAGCGCATTGTAAATTGAAACCACATTTCGATTCACATTTAATGCAATGATGGATACAGCCACAACATGGAGCAAACATACAAGATAAACAAGTGCAAACGCTACAGTCTTCTCCAGGGAGCTGAGGCAAAAACTTGAACAGTGATTCTGATCCATACTTGGCGAAGCACAACTGAAGTCAAGTGTCACCCCAGCCGGAAACAAATTACCCATCACCAAAGATACCTCAGCAGAAACCTATAGCTCAGAAGAAAAAAAACATCTTATGAAAGTTGAAAGTACAATTCTGTCCCGTAATTGATGTAATCCTGTAGAGTGCTGTATTCGTCTAGTGCACAGTAATTTCTAAACAGCTTATTAAACAGCCAAGCTATCAGAGTTAATCCTCCTGATGATCAAATTCTGGCTGTAATTCTGGGGTTGTTACTGTGTCAGGTCAGTCTACACAAGAACCTGCCAGAACAGGGTCTCCACCAAAGCTAGAACTTTAGCTTGATTAAGGGACAGTTTGTGCATTGATTGCTGCAGACCTTGTTTGTCAAAAGCACCTAGAATCTTTGTATCATAAAGCCATTAGAAACAGCAAAACAGGGGGAAGCAGACAATACAGGTGTGGTATAGTAGGAAAATCAAACTAACTGTGTTTAGAACAATATATTCCACTTACCACTTTCTCCTAAAGCAGAGAAAACATGAAGCAAGTTCACTCAAATTCCTAAAGGCAGCTCTATCAGCTGACTAGGCTATTAATATACTCATTTTCACATCAGGTTTACAACAGAAGAAATTACAACTTCCCATTTTTTACAAATTCACTTTATAAAGACAAAACAAAGCAAACCCACTACTAGTTATCTCATCTGCTGTTTATATATGTAAATCTATGTTTAACAGAAAAGTATAACATAACATGACCTTTACTACAAACCTTTTACTACTTCAAAACGTTGATATGGATTTGACAAAGCAGTTGCAAGGTAGTGTCGTGCTCCAACAGCCCGCTTTTGTGATGAGGCAAAAATGAACAACAAAGGTAGAATAAGTCAAGTGCCCCAGGTTAAACTCCTGGCCAAAATCTCAGTGTTAACAGTGAGGAAGAGATTTGATTTGCACAAAAGTACTGTTGTGATCAGATAAGGCTGTGGAAATACTTGCATGTAGGAGTAAAAAAAAAAACCAACAAGAACATCACAAGATAAAATAAGGTTTCCTTTTTCTGCATTAGGTTTTTAATCACTTTGAGAGTAACAGCAGTCCCAGACAGTGTATTAATATGCAAAGATGGGAATAACTGTTGTCATCACTGAATTCAGATCCCTGCAATCATCCTTTATGGCTGGTTAGAGACTGGCCTGGAATAGAAAGGATAAAGAAGACTCCTACCTACACAAACTTCTGTTTCTGGATGGTATGCCAGATTTACCCTGTATCACCGGTTTAACCTGATCTCTCCAGTTAAGTGATCAAACACCTACACGGAACTGAAAGGTTTGGGGTGCAGGTCCAGCCAGACCTTTCCCATACCAGCTGTTCCCAGTATCCCTCTCCTGGTCTCAGACCCCTTCAGCCAACTCTATCAGGTCACAGTCAGCCAAGACTGACATTATCTCAGACTGCACCATGACTAATGGCTACAAATTTACGGAAGAAGTCAATGTAGCTTCACCTTCTTCCTCTCTCCTTTGGAGAGCAATTGCAAGGCTACAAGGAAAGAAGTTTCAGTTAGCTAACACAGGACACAGAAGTGTTTTTAAATTAGTTTTCTAATTGATGAAGCAGCTGAATTAATTCCCCCTGACACATGATCACTAGTTCACAACCCAAGAGAAAAGTGGGAAGCACACAGACAAGGTGAGACTCTTGCAGAGGCAACGAGTTGTCTTACCTGTCATGTCAATCTACACCTCCAGATCAAGTACCAAGCACATCTTGCATTAACTGTGTTTACTTTTAGGAAGCTACAAGCCCACAATATGCTCAGCAGCTCCTCTCAGTAAAAAAGAGAAACTTAACAGCAACTACAGCACCAGGGCTGGAGGGGTGCACTTGATAACTGCCTCCATGCAAGTCTAAGCAACAGTGTTTTCTGCACAGGTGCCAGAATTCCTGTTCTTCAGAAAGCAGCCTGTATTTTGGCATAGATAGGTGATTATTAGGTTTATGAGTACTAATGTATATTTTCCAGTTTTGCACAAGTACTTAAAATGCTCAGCAACATGCAGGAAAATCCTTCACTGAGCTTCACATCTCAACCCAGCATCTGCCCTAACACTCACCTCACAGCCCTTCAGATGGTCTTCATGCTTTCCACTTCTGTTGGCACAATTCCTGCTCTCCTCTCAGCTGTCCCCCAAAGGATACAAGAGTCTTATCTGTAAAGCTAGAGCTAGTTATGAAGTCAGTAGGTTTTTTAAGATGAAGAAATACATTACTTGTAATGAAACAACTAAGTTAATAGGTAACCTCAGCAACTTTGGACCAAGAAGCAGCGAGGAACTCTACCAACAACCATCACATATGCTACAAAACATTGTAAAGCAGCCGACCATAAGAATAAAACAATGATTATTAAAAGTTATACTATGAACAGGACACCTCATAAACTTGATATACACCACAAGAATTCTTACAGAAGCATTTCTGCACTACCAGAAGGTAAGAGTTTTCAAACCACCACCAGAAAGGACTGCAGCCTGGGGACCAGGAGGTGGGCAGATAAAGTGAGGTGAAAGAGGTATCAAGTCAACTATATCCATCTCCGCTTCTGAAGCCATGGACTCTAGTAGTAATTGAATTCAATACCAGTTGAGGAAATTCTAGTTTCATTAATTATTTCCAAAGAATTTATATAGTCCTCAGTGGGAGAAAGGCTACTAAGTAGGAACTGAAGCAGCACAGGAGCAGAAGTTACAAAGCGCAGTGACAGAACACAAGAGGGTTTGTACACAAGGACACACATCTCCAACTCCAGATTTTGCCAGACCAAAAAGAAAGGATCAACAGATTTTGTGACAAAGAGACAAGTAGATAAACAGAATGATTGTTAGCAAGGAGAAAACAAGTATCTGATTTACATTTTGTTGATATTTTCATTGAAATGGAAATACCCCACATGATGTCAAACACCGACCTGTCCAGCCAAATATGGCCTCTCTTGAAATACTAGTTTTGTTTCAGAATTTTAATGGGATAAGAACTATTGCTTTTTAGAAAAACAACCCAACAGTTCTTCCAGATCTGCACACTGAGATTATTCCCTATGGTTAAGCAACCACTGACCACCAAAACAAGCTTCTATAGAGGCCTGGGTAGCTGCAGTGATTCACCTCAGAAAGGTTAAAGAAGTCACAGTTTTGATAGCTTGTTTGGGGAGAGGAAGAAGACAAGAACAGAAAATTCAGGAAAAAGAAAGAAGAGGCACCCATATCGGCCTTTCTTAGGAAGTCCTGCCTTTCCCATAATTTGCATCTTTTCTCTCCTGCAGTTTTCCCCTGGAAAATAACATCCCCTTGTCTGACATACATGGGGAAAAAAGTCTAGTCTTCAAAGTTTTCTGAATCTATCTAATTTTCCTGACTTTAATAATACACATACAGGCTGGCTCACCTCTGACTTGTTCCAGTTGCTGCACACTTTCATCCAGTGATGTCTGTGCACTTGTAAATTCTCTTTTTAACCTGCACCAAACAGCAGGAGCTGCCACTAAAAGCTGCTGTTGTTGCTACACAGGAAACTGCTGCCCCAAAGCACACTGACTTTCTGTGCAAAAGAAAGCCAGGAATATTTGTATTTGTGACTTTTGTGGCTTTCAGAGAATGCCCAAAAACCTAGAAAAGGTTTATAAACTTTTCATAATGCTCCCTGCAACAAGGAAAAGGGGTTGCATCCTGCTGCAGAACTAGGTTCTGAGCTGTATTCACATTTCTCTCTAAGAATCAAAACATTGCTGCCTGAGAACAAACTTGGCTGTGTTAGTTTCCTAATAAACTTGGCAATTTTAGAATTTCTGTTCATGTGTGTCTACTTTCGACTCTTCCCCACCACCCCAATACTCTACAGGTTTTTGAACCTATAGAAGAAGAATCATAAAAGCTGAGAATTTCTGGCAGCACAGCAGGACAGAAAACCAGCTTGATGGTTCCCAAAAAAGGACTTTCCCCAACCACTAGGATTTCTAGTACTTGTTAAAACATGTCTCAGAACTTTCCTTGGTGGCAAGAGACGAGGTTCAGTGACTTTCCCACACCGGTATTCACAACTGGATAGTGAGGGATGGCAGAAGCATCTCTCCAGAGCTAGTCCCTGGCACTCTCCCATGCCCCTTATGTTCACGCCTGCTGTCCCACTGTGTGCCTGTGCAGCTCCAGAATTCCCTACAAATACAGAGGCTTACTAAACTTTTAGTACTAAGTAACTCACGATATTAACATTAAGATGGCATGTCTGAAATCCATTGGGTTAACTGAATGAAAGCCACTCTGACTTTCTTCCCTCACACACTCTATGTATTCCCTACATAAACTGAAAGTGACATAGTTGAAACAGCTGAAAGAGCATATAAAAGCTAATTTTTTTGGTCAAACTTCATTTGACAACAGGCTAATTCATTCAAACAATGAGAAAAAAAAAGTAACTAAATAAATCTGTTAGAATTTATATTAAAATATCAATGGTGTGGTGAGGCACTTGAACAAGTTACTCAGAGAAGCTGTGGATGCCCCATCCCTAGAAGTGTTCAAGGTCAGAGTAGATGAGGCCCTAGGCAACCTAATCTAGGGGGTGGCATCCCTGCCTGTGGCAGGGAGACTGGAACTAGATTATCTTTAAGGTCTCTTCCAACTCAAACCATTCTATGATTCTGTAAAAATGTAACTTTTTAAAACTGTATCATTCAGGTAAAAACAACAAATATGAAAAAGCCAAAGGATGTTTATAGTTAAATCCACAAGTCATTTGCAGTCAAGCAATAGTAAGGCATTATCAAGAGAAAGTTTAAGAACATTTTATTAAATAATTTATATTTAACGAAATATCTTTTATTAAAGGCAAAAGTAATAATTAGCTGTATTCTTATGGATAGGGTAACCTAATTATAAAGCCATTTTAAATAATGAGGCCTTTGGAGCCTACTTTCAACCTGTACTACTGAAATACCTGTCTAGTAAAATATTTCAATGTAAGTACAGTAAGAATTATAGAAGACCGAAGACTCACATATAGTTCAAGTGGAATAGAAAAATGCCTGAGTCTTTCAATTGATCAATGATTCCCCCAAATGATCACTTACATCTAATGTTTTCATATGCAGAATAATTATACAAATTTTGCACAATGAACAACTTAATACATATGAGAAAGTCTGACAAAACTACGTAACTCAAGAAAGCAATAAACACTATTACAATCAGGAAAAAAAATGAAACCCCATACCAGTGCTAATTTCCATACACTTGCACATCTTGTGTCTCTAAAGTACAAAAGGTTATGCGTAAAAGTGCAAATTACAGTTCCATTTGATTTCTCATTTGCAAAACTGTAATCAGTAAGAAAGAACAGGTTAGCAAGTCTACACAGTAAGAATGATAAAACAGATCATGAAAGCATTTTTTAATGTGCCCCTTCAGCAATTTCTACACAGCAAACCTCTAAAGAAAATTATTAATTTCTCATAATAGAATATAAATTTCTTGCAAGAAAGAAAGTCTTTCTCCTAACACCAGCTTGATTGACCTCAAAGCACAGCTCCTAGTGATTTTGAGTGCCAAAGGTGAGTTCACAAACTGAGTCACTGCAGTAAGTGGTCATCTGTGAGAAGTCCCCAGGGACTTGGCTGGGATCACCCTGGAGGGCTCTAGTAGTACTAGGAAGGGAAAAATCGACAACAACGCAGGTCTTCTACCTTCACTATTACATTATTTCCTCTCATCTCATGGCTCCTAGACTCATGGAAGTTGTAATAATCCTCTACTCCTCAAAAAACATTTCTATGGGAGAGTATCAGCTTCCCTACACTTTTGTCAGCAACGTGGAGATCGATCCATCACATACAGAGGAAAAAAAACATAACACTTGATCAAAGGGATTAACTACCAGGAGTAGCAGGCAGTTGCCTTATGCTGATCAGCTGCTAGGGAGATACGTACCAGGAGACATCACATCACAGGCAGAGCAAATGAAGGGTGCAAGCAGAGCCCTGCAGCCTCACCTGCAGCCTGCAAGCACCCAGCCTCTCCTCTGCCCTGCTGCCTCTGTACCCCTCATCTCTTCTGGTCTCTCTGTCCCAGGATTCCCCACACACCACACTGGTCTTATTACTCACAAAGCCAGACAGTCAGCCTTCATCCTCCGCATCAGAAGCCTTACTGGATGTCCACCGGAACGCAGGCTGACTTCAGGGACCATGCTGCGACACAGCATCCAGAAACAAGGTGCCCTGTCCCATGCAATTTAATCCACCACAGCACATTACAGGGGTCTAAAGTTGCCAGCATGGACAAAAGGTGCATCTAGTTTATGTCTCACAAAATTGGGACACTTCAGTGCTGAAAGAATTAGTGAGTTAAGCCACCTAATGAAAAAATCTGCAGATAATACATGATGAAAAACTGCAGTTAAATATTTGATTCCCTACGCACAGCATTTGCAAACATGAAGACAGACATCCTGCAATACTGAGTTCCTCACTCAGTCCCTGAAACACCAAAGATTTTAGTGAAATAACCTAAATGTGATTTGTTGCGGTGGGGGTTGTGAGGGTTTTTTTTCCTTTTTTTTTTTTTTTTAAACACAGGAGCAACCAAGTAAGTGGGTTTCTCCGAAGTTTACTCTCAGAATTCTTCAAACTAACTATTCACTAGGATTTCCCTCATAGATCCAAATAGGACGGAACATTTCCATTTGGAAGAAATCAAGAAAATCTAGAAGTCTGTGTTAGGACTCTTCAATTCTAAGAGCAGACAAACTGCACCTGTGATGCAAAAAAAAAATAATTTTAGTAAATTAAAAATACACTTGCTGAATTTACAAGGCACTTCACATGATTTTCCTCCTTAGCTATGACAGCAGACATCTCAGGACGGAAGATCTTGGATTCACATCCTGCATCAGACTAGACAAACTGCATACATGCAGTACTGACTACCACACAACAGAAGCACTTTTAAGAGACCCTGGGAAAGCAAGGCCCATTAAACTGTAAATTTTAGTGCAATACATCAAAGAAAACCTGGCCAACCTGCAGAAACTGCTTAAGATCTAACCAGAAAAGTGGAATAAAAAGCAACAAAAAAAGTGCACATGAGTAGACTAGAACTTTTACTTAGCCCCCACTAAAGATGGGAGCACTGCAATTCTGCCTGAATTCCAGGAACTTTATAATTACTGAGGTGTGCAAATTCAGAGAGCAGAGAGGACCTAACAGCAGGAGTTCAAACACAGAAATCCAAAAGAGAACCTGAAAGGAGAAAGGAAATTATGCAAAATGTATATATTTCCACTTTCATTATATGATCTGTAATTTAACTTCAGTATGAGAGTTTAATTATCATCATATTCATATTATTACTGTAATCAGTGTAATTCAATACACTATTTACAGGTTCAAGGAAATTTCAACAATCAGGTACCCCTTCCCCAAATTTACAGTTTTCATGAAAAAAAAGGTTTAGAATTTTACAAGTTTGCAACTAGTTTCACATGAAACAATACCAAAAAGCACCATGTTTTCCCTAAAGAGTTGAGGCAAAACTGGTTTTTAAAGTAGTTTGAACTGGAGCTACAAACAGGCACGATTCCAAGGATTTTTCACTGTGGTTACCATAGGACAAGTATGACTGATCAGCTCTCCTAATTCTGTATTTTTCCAGTTTAAAAATCCCCAAAATCTGTGAGTAATTTCTTATTTGCTTGGGTTTGCATCATGTAGTATTAGCACAACTAATTTATCTGTCATACAACCCAAGACGTGATATATGCAGATAATTTCTCTAAAGCCTAAACCCCCCCAAAAAATTTCTAAAATGTGAATAAGCAGTGAAAGCAACAGTATGCTAAAGCAACACTAAATTTCTTAATGCCATGTGATGTGTTCTGTAAGTTGGGTAGTGAAAGCTTCTCTGTTATTAAAAAAAGCCCTTTTTTTTCTAGTCTCATTAGGGCAGTCCTACCTGCCCAGCTGTATTAGTCACTTCCTGCACAAGCATTTGAACACCTACATGGCATCAAAACACCTCTTAGTCCACCCAACACAGTATACAGATTTAACTGAAACATTAAAGCTGCAATTGGAGTAAACCTGTCCCCCATGCCATCATACACAGGAACTCTACTGCTTCAGAAAGATTGGCTCTTTTTCCCTACACCCTCTCACCCCCAACCAAATTCTGTTCAAACAGAAAGAGAGTAGGAGGAAAAAAGGAAAGAAAAGCAGATAAATGAGGTCCTTATCTCATGGTTATTCCATTCCCTTCTCCTTACTTAGAGAGCTTGACAGGTAAGAAAAGGGAGAACAAAATCTCTCTTCTGCTGCTTCAAGGAGATGAGAGGGTGTCTTCCAAAACCTTTTGTAAAAACCAGTGCAACAGTAAGGTAACTACTATATGCATTTACACTTCCAAATTTCACAACCGTTCCACTTTGCAACCAAAGCTATCCGTGTAACAGCACAAGGCTATTGAGCTCTGTCTTCAAAATCAGTGTGCTGGAATCACAGAGTAACAGAGTAACACAGGCTAGCCCAGAACTTCTGCAAGCCACAAGTAACAATGCATCCCATGACCATTCACTGCTTTTTGAACGTAGTTGTATGTTGAACACAGTACTCTCTCGTGGTGTGCAGGGTAGCAAGGTACAGAGAAGCCAGCTGTAAATGATGTATCATGAAGGTTCAGCCTTGGCTTAAGTGTCTTAGCTGAACACAACAGAGTGACACCAGCAGTGCAAAGCATGGACAGCTCTCAGGGAAATCTACTATCTGGTTTAAAGCAGTTCATCAGACAAAAGGATGTAACATCTAATTACAAAGATCCTCCTGCAAGGAAGTCTCTCTCCTGGTCAATTAAACATTGCCAGGAAGAAAAACAAGAGAAACACTTCAAGACAAAAATAAGAAAAGTCCACAACTGAGTAATTTTCACTTGAATGCCACTGATGAACAATCCATAATGTGACCAAGTTTGTCTTTAATTTTATAAACCCTTTTAGAGCGCTACTACAAACACTGTATGCAGAAGGATCACTGTGAAAAGGAAATTGCATTTTAAAAAGCTCCTGACAGCTTCCTCTTATCCAGGAAAGGGAAGAAGAAAGAGAGCAGAAGTCAGAAGTTGGTGAGAACAGAGGTCATCCTCCAGGATCTTTACAGCACTCACTAGATAAGCATATATCTTTTGAAGAAGCTCAACTTCCTGCCATAAATAAAGGTTTTATAACCCACTCAAAATATATATCAGCCAGCCATTTACTTCATTTCATCTGTCTTATTACTTGGGCAGTAGCACTGCATTTTTCAGGTGTTTCTGATGCCTCAGGATTTAGCTTTTATATTTTTCAGATCCTGTACTGCTTTAGTGTATACCTCTAAAACTCCATAGCCTGTCAGCTACTGCTCTCCCATTTTATTTAGACAAAACAATTCCTCTCTAGGCCTGAAACTCAAGGAACCCTTACTGTATCAGGCTCTGAGAGATGTAAACAACAGTGAATTGGGGCGGGGGGGGGGAACTTGGAGTAAATGACTCCATTACCTGAAACTGTAACAGGAGGATTAACCCCTGATATGTAAATGGACCAAACTTATAACTGTATAAAAAACTCGTGATCATTGTCCATCTTGAGTGGAGCCCCTCAGAGGCTTTTGACTGCCCAAGGTGTTCCTATGAAGGCTTTCAATAAATACCCGCTTTTATTCTCTTAATTCTGTCTAGCCTCTGTTTTAGGTAGCCACTCCAAGGCATCAGTTCAATAGACCATTACACAAGATATACTACTATCTGATATATTCCAGAGAGAGTTCTCATCAGTTTTTCCACCATGGCTTACATATATGTGAAGAAATCCATTAAAACCATGCAACTCTCAGAAATATTTTCAATGTTTCAATGCCTGTTGGTATCAGCATATATTAGTTTTCATGTTTGTGCAAGGTTTGCTCAAATCCAGAAGTAGGCTTGTTGTGATCCAACTGGTGCCTCATACTGATTTCAGAGCCAAAATTTGTATCTATCAGTGCTTCCATTAAATTTGTCTTTCCAGACAGACTTCACTGGTGAACTCAGAGACACGAAATGATATAACCTTGCAGGAGACTAATTTAGTCTGGTATAAACCTAACTTAACAAGAACTGAATAAATAAAAATTCCTTCACACTGCATGGTCTTAAAAGGTGCAGACACATACAGAACATTAAAAA
This sequence comes from Cnemophilus loriae, assembly GCA_013397755.1. NCBI lineage: Eukaryota > Metazoa > Chordata > Aves > Passeriformes > Corvidae > Cnemophilus > Cnemophilus loriae. The sequence goes on from VZTF01001716.1 coordinate 2,231,971, forward strand.
CATAAGGCATGTATGCATGGGTACCTAGCCTCTACCTCTATACAAGATTTATTGATTTTCCCTGTGGATCTAGCTTCTACATAAAGCAGCTATAAAGAGCACAAGAGCTTCAACAAGTTCATCTAGACAGTTTGCAGATGTATTTCGTGACGAGTAGACAAACTCAATGTTTATTGCATCTCACCAGCAAAGCCCTCCCTATGTACACCAGGCCAGGCACAGAGCCAGGATGGATTTCACCATAATCCCCAATAAACCACCTTGCAACCACCCTGAGCTTCCAAAAGACTACCTGCCAGCCTAGAAAAGTACTCTAAGAATGCTAAAATCCTTCCACAAAACTTGTCAGATATTGATATTAAAAACCGGAAGGAAAAAAAAGAGGAAACAACAACTGAGAATGAGATATTAGGAGATAAATCCAGAGTGATAATGCAGCAGCCTGTCAACTGAAACACACAGCTAAACTACAGACTAACAGAAAGACAAGGACATTCAACAACCAGCTACTTCCTTCCAGTAATTTACAGCAAATTTGCCCAGGTGGTAACAGTTAGTTTCACAAATTTTATTTTTTTTTTTCCTCAAAACAGACCCCATGTCCAAACCACATGATTTCAGAGATTGTTTTTCAATGTTACATAGTTCTTCCACCTTAACCATCTGTTCTGTTCATTGTTTTAATGTAAAAAGCAATCAGTGGAAATTAAAACAATCACTGGTCTTTGCTAAATGTTCCCTCTCGTAAGTTTCTTTATACAACAGCCTGCCTGAATTCCCTTGGAGAGTTATTTCACAAAGGCATCTTCTATAGCCTAGGTCAACTCGGGTAACAGCAATGCAGTCTCTCCTCTGTCAGCAGAGGGAAGGAATCACTTGGAAATTGCTCTGATTCAGGCAGATCAGTCTAGCCAGAAATTGCCTGAAAAACTCAGTTTTGAAATTTATTTGAGAGATACTTCTAAAACCAGTATGAGACGCTTGACTTTACCTTCCATACAAACAAAACAATGCCAGATACAGAGCACTGTTTGAAGTGTGCTGCTTGCAGGTACACATCAGGCATTAAAAAGTATTTTACTCTTTTCAATGATCAAGAAAAAAGTAACACCAGACAATAAAACTCTTCTACCATTTCCTCATTGGACTCCAGCTTCTCGACAGAGTGCACGGAGAAGCACAGGCAGCCCTACCATCTAACTGGGCCAAATTCAGCACACAGTGGCGCCACACAGAAAGCCTTCTTCTCAGAGTATCGAAGGTGCTGGCTTTGCGAACTACACCTTTCTTCCCAATTTCAGAGACTGGAAAGGCATTCCCAAATCCCTCTCTCTGATGGAGGCTCATACTGATTTCTAGCCTGACTTAACTCATTGCAGTTTTTAGAGTCTGTGTTGTGCCAAAAATTCTTTACAAGTGCCTACCCAAATTATCCCCTCTTGCATTTAGATAGAACAGTCATTTCTTCTCCCAGTTCTCCTTATGCTCAAGTAGAGAGTTCTGCATCTGCACAACAGCTCTATTCTCCTTGCAGTCCTTGGTTCCATTTTTCTTAAATCCGATTTATTTGGTTTGCATGGCCTGGTTTGGGGGGAGTAATGGGGGGCGGGGGGGATTACAGGGGTGGCCTCTGTGAGAAGCTGCCAGATGCTTCCTCCATGTCCGGCAGAGC
>VZTF01001716.1:2234139-2245484 GCA_013397755.1 Cnemophilus loriae
TGAGATAACAGATTTAAACAAGGGAAAAAAAAGCTGTTGTGCAGATGTAATTGTGGCCAGAGAAGAGCAGGGTGAGAGTATGTGAGAGGAACAGCCCTGCAGACACCAAGGTCAGTGCAGAAAGGAGGGGCAGGAGGTGCTTCAGGCACCAGAGCTGGGATTTGTCTGCAGCCTGTGGTGCAGACCATGGTGGGGCAGCTGAGCCCCTGCAGCCCATGGAGCTCTGCAGGGATGCAGAAATCCACCTGCAGCCCACGGAGGAGACCCATGCTGGAGCAGGTGGATGCCTGAGAGGATGTGACCCGGTGGGAGAACCATGGAGGGGGGGCCCATGCTGCAGCAGCCTGTCCTTGGGGGACTGCACCCTGTGGAAGTGTGATCCACACTGCAGCAGTTTGAGGAGGACTGTTGCCCATGGAATGGACTCACACTGGAGAAGTTTGCGGAGAACTGTCTCCTGTGGCAGGGACCGCAGGGTGCAGCAGGGGAAGGACTCCTCTCCCTGAGTAGCGGGACAAACTCCTGATGTGATGAACTCATCATAATCCCCATTTCCTGTCTTCTAGCACCCCGGGGTAGAAGGGAGGGGTGGGGAGATTGTGTTTTTAAGGGTTTATTTTACTTCTCATTATCCTGCTCTGATTTTTTTTTTTTTAAATTTAATTAATATCTCTACTTTTATTCAGTTTTGCCCATGACAGTATTTGGTGAGCAATTTCTCTCTGTCCTTATCTCAACCCATGAACCCCTCATATTTTCTCTCTCCTGTCCAGCTGCAGAGAGGAGTGAGAGGCTTCGGTGGGTGTCTGGCATCCAGCCAGCATCAACCAACTACACCTGAGATTCCAAACAAAGCCTCACCAGATACAAGTGCCTCATTGCTCTGCTCTCCGTACTAGAGCCTCAAACTGCATTTAGGTTTCTAGTGGTTTCATCATTATCAGCTGCTTGCATCATCTGCCATCATTCACTCAGATCTGCTGTCTCCTACTAACATTCCAACAGTTGGACGAGCTCATACTTGAAAAATAAAAATAATCAAAAACCTCTTCCTTGCTCCTTCTTTTCACCATAAGGATAGTTAAAATTCTCCTACATGGAAACTCGATACAGAAGCAAAATGATGAGCTACTATCAGAAAACTTATCATCTGGTGCCAGTTCATTACTTAGGCAATGAAGCAGGACCCTTCTCCCACTCTCCTCTCCTTTTCCTGAACATCTCAAAGCTTCTCACTAAAAAACATGCTTCTAGCCTGTGAAAGCTGTAGTTACAGCCCAGTGCACACACTAGAACTTTTCTTAATATCTAGATTAATTTTAAAAAGAGGCTTACAATTTTTACGAGTCAAAAGCAGTACACCTACAGAAACATAAAAAAATCAATTAGAGTGGAAAAGAGTATGCTGGAATACTCATCATTTTGGTTGTCTTCTTCAAAAGAAATTTCTGGTTTTTTACTTATACAAAGAGACTGTATGACCAAGCTCAAAAGAACATTCACTATCAAAATCTAATTATGCATACCAGTCCTTCCATGACAGTGCTGTACCTTGTTCTGTTGTGTGCTTTTAAATGTCATATTCAATACCACTGTGCGTTTTGTGTCTTTGCAGAAAAAAAACCCAAACAAAACACAACACCAAAAAACCTAACACCCCTATCCCCACTCACAAAAAAACCCCAACAAAACACAACATAACCCACACAATAAAACCCCAAAATTCTTCTATAATTTTAAGTTCTGCATCTCTTCACTTGTTATTCAAACAGATTAGGAACGACAAGGAGCTTCCTTTGAGAGCTCTATGGTGCAGAAAAAAATTTCTCTCAAGAAAATAACGATAATACTTGGCATTGCCTGGCTGCAGCAAACTAAAGCTGTTGAAACAAGCAAAATCAAAAGAGAGGTTCCTCATCTGCAACAATATTCACATGAAAAACTTCACCTGTAAGACTATCTTAGGAATAATCTATGTTACAAAACACATGAGGATGCTTTAGAATTCAGCTAGTTGAAAGTTCATATTTAACGATGACACAGGCAGTGGGTACCAGCCTGGGCTTGACTGGGCACCTCAGTGCTGTGGGCAGCTTGGAGTAACTCCCCGGACCCTGCCTATCCAAGAGCTGTGGGTGCACATGCACCTTCAGGCACTGGATAAGCTGTAACTTCCGTCTGGATTGTGAAAGAGGAAATGATGCAGCAAAAGGACCAAACTGAAGTTTTGATTTCATCGAGCTCCAATGAAAACCCCCATCTGTCACCTTCGTGAATGCGCCATTTTCAAATGTTTTGGTCTGATGGGCTGCCACAGTTGCCAAAATGAATGGCTCGGCTTAGCACTTTATTCAGTACCACCTTGTGGTGAAATAAACATTTGTATATTGTGCATAACACAATTAGAAACTGGATAAGAATAGAAGCAAAAAATAACTGTGAAAGGTTACGTTTTAAACCCGATCTTTTCTTCTGATGATGGATCAAATGACGCACAAATAGTAGGGAACAAGTAGCAGACTGGGGTGAGCAGCACTGCTAGCTAAAATCACCGTAGACCATCAGCTTTAGACAAGTCTCCTTTTCTTGACATGGAGAGAAAATAGAATGAGACCCAGAACTCATTTTGGATCCTTAATTTACCAGAAGTGATAGCCTGGCCTTGTCTGACTACCTGTCATAGCTTGGGTGAGGTTCTCATGAAGCATTACACTCTGGGATAATTCAGGTAGGATTTGATGAGTTACTTTCACTGAAGGAACAACAAATCAAGCCTTGACATGAAATACCTACTTTGCTGAGACAAAAGCACTCAGCGATGTCCATCAGTAACAGTTGCAACTCACTGCGAGGAAGATTTATATCTTACTGACTGGGAAGATGCTAGTCATTTAAAATAAAGTTAGAATTCGAAATAATGTCTTGAAAGAATGGACATCTTCAGACATTTGAAAATTACTCTTTAAGTGTTACTGAGAAATACAACAAAAGCAAGGCTGAATTTACTTTCCATTACACAAATGAGTGAATATTTCTGAGTCTGCTTGATTTCCACTGCCCTTATCTAAGGCAAATGGAGACCACCAGATATGTGCATACTTTGAAATATCCAAATTTTAATATTGTATTTCACTTCGGCCACTTTGAGGTCTAGGTGGACCTGTATATGTCAATACGCCTAAGTGTCTAACAGCAACAACACTCAGGCTGAACTCCAGTGTTTCACAACTCATTTTCTGCCCTAACCTCCATATGTATTAGTTCATCACAATAAAACATACTAACATGTACATTTTGTAGTTGGTATGCAACCCTAGGCATCTAAATACTATGGGCCATGTTTGCTCTTTTGCAGAACCATTCACTGCAAAAAACTCTGAAGCTGCACATTCTTTCCCATTTTTAAGCTGCATGCTAATGCCATAAAGTTAACTAAACAGAGTTTCCAAGCTATTGCACAACTGAACTGTACATGCAAGTGAAAAAGCACTGAGCAATTTATATGCTTGCTCCTGTGAGGCTTCTAAGCAGACAAATTTTAAATTTTACCTGACACAGCACAGGTGCACTGGAATGGAAAGACGTAAGGTGTCCTCTCCCCAGTTAACACTCCCACAGGGAGCAACATTAAAATAGCTGAAAGGTTAAGAAGCCCTTCCCCACAATTTCTTTGCCCCCCTACAGCAGCAGTAGTACTGACTGTAGTGAAGGACTTCTTTTTGCTTCTGCAGGGAAGTGACACCTCTCACAGGCACTCTGTAATCGTGTCACAGATGAGATGCTTCACCTACCTACTCCACCCACCCTGCTGCCAATGGGGTATAAGTCTTCCAGCAGCTCAGTAAAACACTAACCCATTATTTTCCTGGAAGTTCTATACTTTGAATTGTGTTTAGAATCCTTACTATTTTTTTTTCTTTTTTAAGGCTAGATTTATTTCCTGCCTGCTTCCATCCAATAGGAAACCAGAAAAAGAGCTAGTCCCATTTCACTTTCTGGCCACCATTTACCAGAATAACTGGCCAGTATTCAGTTGCAGCTTTAAATAGAGGCCAAAGATCCACCCTACACAGAGGTCACCAGTCTTCACAATTCCCTTTTGTTTTATGAAAGCTTACCCTGAGCAAGTCTACCTTCTGGAGCAAACCAATTCTTACACGATCCTCGTGCCCTTCCCATCCCAGCAATCTTCTTCTCCCTTTTCTTCCTTCCTTGTATTGTGTGAGCAACCCCCACAGAGCCACGTCACAGCTGAAACAGTTTGGATAGGACTTCCCTTTCCTACAAGCTAAAGGGACAGTCACTCAGATCACCATCCTGCATCCCTCAAGCTGATACACCACCATTCCTACTAGATCAGGAAGCCAAACCAAGTAAACTAGAGAGGTACCCGCCTTTGTTGCCATTCGTATCATGTTAGTGGTAGAAAACAATACACAGTGGCATCAGGATGACTAAGCTTGAGAAAATGAAACTTTGCCCCTTCTATTTTCCAGTACAAAATCTTATACAGTGCGTGCTGTACTTAATAAAAACATCACTGCGGAAAATAAGTGCTCTACAATCTCCTAGCAAGCTCATAAGAAAGCTTTACCTTTTCATGGAATTCTAATCCAGAAACCGCACAGCCTTTGTCACAATTAAGTAAGCAAACAAGAGCAACAGCACATCCCAGCAAGGCTGTCAATGAAAATATACATCAATCTGAAACTGAAGCAGTGAGGTAGCATTTAAGGTAAATGCATACTTTAAGGTAGAATCTAAGGCATTCTAGGTTTAATTCCAAATCTGGCTTAAACTACTGTTAAACTTCTGACCTTCTGCACTGAAACCCATAAAATTTTCTTCTCTCTTAGTAAAGTCTTGAATTTGTTTTTCATCCTAATTTTTAACTTCCAAGTAAAATTCATTTCTTTATCTTACCAAAAATTTTTCAAGTACATAAAAATGGACTCAAAAATAAATAGCCTCTTCACTACTAGGCAAATTTGTCACTTTTTCTAGTACAGAAAAAGTAGTAAGTATTTGGCTAATAAAATCCTACAGACGAGGACTTTTTTACTTTTAAAATATAATTCATCAACAAAGTACTTTTTAAAAAAGAGCAAGAGAACCATAAGCACAAGCAGATAAAGCATACAGAAAGACAGATAAACCTGGGTGGGTAAGTAATGCCCTTCTTCAGGGGGAAGCCTCCAGTTTGAATTCTTTTAAAGAAATTACATCCCTTACAACTCTTAATCATTTTGACAATGTACTGACATCCTCGCCATTTAAAATACATACTTTCCTTGAGCCTGACTGGTTCAGACAGCAGGAAGCAAGATATTTGTACAAGAAGAAAAGAGGAATGAAGGGCCAAGAGGCCTCAGAGCAGTTGGAAGAACAGTTGTTCTGGGTGGAGAAGAAGTAATGGGGCAGAGGTGAGCTGAAGGCCTTCCCAACCCTCCTTTAACTCTTTCATTTCTTTTTGTTTGGGCAATTAAACCCCAACAATTCAGTTTTCAACTTATTTAATTTTAAATTCCCTGGACTGAGTCCATACCTGTGCCTGGTAGCTCCTGTGAACAGCTGGTGGGAGCAGTGGGAGGGAAGGCATGCAGCAGATGATCTCCTGATGGCTCAGCCTGTCTGTGGCCCCCAGAGCCAACACCACCCACAGACCAGTGAGGTGCAACACACTGGCTGTGAAAGACAGCTGACAAGGAGGGCTTCTGCTTCACAGAAATTGCACATTTTCAAAATTAGGTTTCAACCCCAGCTAAAACAAAATTGCTTCTCCATCTCCCACCGCAATTTCCCATTCATAGGATGACCTTACACTTCAAAATCGACTTTACTATCAACATCAGTGAACTCATGGTATCACCGTAGCACCCACCATTTACCCTCATCCCTCGCTACAAACATCAACAATTTCATTACACCATTTATCCTCGGCTCAGGAATTCGGGCCTTTTTCCATCAGCAAAAGCCTTCCTGCAACTGTTCAAAGGTGACACCATCTTTTCTATTCTCAGTATCTTGGATCCCAGAATTTCACTGAAAATGTTCTTCGCTGCAAGAACAGCCACTCTCTTACCCTTCACTTCATAACACCATGGCTAAGAAAGGACAGCCGCAATTCCAGCTCTACATCTGGCAAAGACTTATCCAAACAAGAGGAAGTCATAGCTAGCCATGTAGAGTAAGCTCAAAGCTACTTCTGCACAGGGAACAAACATACCACATGCAGTGCTCATATGCTGACAGAGCACCTAGGCCTACACAAACTAGGATAACTAGGCAGTGTTACCATTCAAGAACATTGCTCAAAAATAGTTTTCTTTAAAATTAACTTCAAAGCATTTTCATCAATGCTAGATTTTGTAAAATGTTCCAAACTTAAGTTTTGGCACAAACTGGATTCACCAAGTAGCATTCAAGATGAACTAAAAGTCTGCCATACACCTTGTCAACTCGAAAGGCTAACTCTTACAGTCTTAGAGGTACTTGGGTATCATCCTGAACAGTGACATTGGGCTATACATCAGCATTTTGGCACTGACACTGCATACAACACATCAGGAGAACAGGAGAGACTTTCAGAAGCTGTTTGCTGAAAATGACAGAAGAAATTTAGGTGCTCCTGCAGCTTACAGGCTGCTTGCATCTGATAGACCAAGACCATGCCTTCTCCTCCTCCTCAGGAACACAGCCAGCTTACAGTGGCTGAGGCTGCTGATTTGGTTTAGAAAGCCTGTAAACCAGCAGGTTTTCTCCTTCTGCACCTCTCTCCCTCCTTTGGAAACTTCTGCATTCTTGCAATGTCAGCTGGAGGGGTGGTCTCCCACCCCGCCACCACCTCCTGGTAGGCAGCTTGCAGCCATCCCAGCAACTCGGTAGCTGGTGTTAGAGCAAGGTTTTAGATTAACTACCCTTGCAAGCACAGAGCTGCTTCTGCACTGAATGACAGTGGCCTTTCTGAGCTCTGGCTTGACTCAGGGCACAAGCACCTCATCAACCATCGGATGATTCAGCATTTGGTGCCTACATTTCTGCTGGCTGGTTTTCATCAGCAGACTACAGCTTTGAAGATGTATCACTTATATGATACCATCAGACACCTGACGAGACACAGGTGTCAAGGCCCTCCAGCTCCAAGCCGGTACTAGTTTTACATGATACAGACTGCTCCTAAATTTTCCTCTTTGTTAATCTCGAGACACAGAGAGAGAAAGACTGGTAAAAGGTCCTGAGCACAGGGAGGATGATCTCCACATTTCATGCTCTTTAGAGAACAGGATTCTTGTCCCACCAAAGCTAACCATGCACAATGAACCGTCAGATGCAGTCCCTCCCCACCCCCAACCATCCCTTCTGATTTACTCACGGCTACTAATCTCATTAGAGTTCCTATAATTAAAGCACCCTAAAATCTGATGAAGAATATAGTAGGCTGTTTAAATTAACTCACCTTAAGTCTTTTAACGTAAGAATGACTACTCCAACAGAATTACAAGATTTACAAAATAAAGCATCACTAATGGGCGCAGGATCAAAACTGGATTATCAAGTTTCCCAATCTGCATGTAGAAAAAGCAGGCACTGAGGTTTCTACAAAATTTTGCAACCATTTTATAGGAAAAGTGAAATGCTCCCTCTGACTTAAATATACAAGCAGCCCAGAGAGGTTAGGAATTCAATTATTCTTTTAGCAAACCTCTGTATGCACAGTTTCTGAAATAACCTGGGTTGGGTTCCATATTTAATGGAGAGAAAGATGGGAAGTCAAGGAGATATAGATGCAAAATTACATCTGTGAGATTAGGTGTCCTTGTTCTTCCTTCCCTGACCCAAGTCTGTATGCTGGATGAAAGAGGGCAGAAACCCACAGCTCTCAGTGAATGGGAAAGGGTTCTTCCACACTTTTGACCCCAATCTCACTCAACACATACCTGAGAGTCCATGGAGTGAGAACACTGGCCTTTCAGACAATCACACTCTTCAACCTCACCCATAAAGCCTAACAAATGACAGCTCTGGGCTGCATCGATTCCTGGAGATGGGGCTTGCTGAGACCTGACTCAGGCTCTGTGGGATCCACACCAGATCCTGAGCTCTGAAAGCCACCACACCACATCCTGAGCTACAAAAGCCACAACCTCTTCCATGATTACCCATACCTATCAATTACCATATCATCAATTTCTTTGAGGCCAAACAAATAGTCATAGAATTTTTTCGTAAATGGTCGATCAACTGGTCAGTCAGACCCTGAAGAGCCCTGAGGGCTGCATGACTATCAGGATGTGAGATAGAATAGCTAAACTGAGGCAGAGGGAAAGTTATACAATTTCCCAAAGTCAGGCTCCAGATCAGCCTGGGCATTCCAGGCTCGCCTGCTAAGCTTCTGCTCCAGCCACTAAATCTCTGAAAGGGATTATGCAGCAAGGTGCCAGTGATGAGAAAGACTGGACTTGACCTCTAAGGACCTTCAGATGTTACCCTCATTTTCCAGTGTGCTGGTAACATGATAAGCAAAATCTGCAGTTAGGAGTATTTTCATCTGGCATTCCTTTTAAGAATGCCTAAAACTTCAGCTGATTTTCTGATCTATAAAGGGCTCCAAGGCAAAAGTTCTGATGCTCTAATATATTTGCGTAGAAGACAGCAGAGTGCATTAACGGAGTTTTTACTTTGCTATTCCATTAAACATCACTTCAGGAATCACAACGAAGCCATCATGAAGAATACAGCTTTCTTCAGTGAGAGAACACACACAAACATCAACACCAACACGAATTATTTTAAGTACTATACTTCTGCCAACATATTCCACGTTTTCAGCATGAGAGACCACTCCTCCAGAGACGTAGAGTCAGCCAGGGCACAGATTACTATTTCTCTGACAAGGAAACCAGATCTAAACTATGCACAATGCTGCTTGGGGTTTCGTTTTTCAGTTGTTTTATGTTTGTTTTCAATTTCAGGTGCATTCTTAAATCAGGCTCATCATACCTGAAAGTAAGATCTTTTAAAAATTTTCAAACAAAAACAGCTTTTCAGCATTTATTCCTTTTGAACTTCTCATAAATTTTCTTTGCAATTTGCTACAAAAAGCGCAAAGTCTCAAAGAGGAAAGGTAACTTGATTTGTAAACTATACTGGCTTTTCACTCATCCTTCCCAGAAACTCTTCTAATATAACTGAAATGGAGAAACCTTTCTCTCTCCCCAGGATGACTCACAGGGTCCTTCCACAGCACAAAGGAAAGACAGATCACTTCTTGTTCTTCTTGAAGAAATATCACTTTCTTGTCCTTTTCAAAAAGGAAGATACGGGAAGAACACGTGGAAGTGTTATTTGTCGTATTTTGTTTCATTTTTCCCTAGCAAATTTATCAAGCAACCAAAATTCTGCCTGGTCATAAAAGTGCCTGTAACAACATGTCCACAGAAGTGCTCTGTGAATCTCACTCCTCAAGATCAGTATCCCTGCCCCACCTTTAATGTACAGGAGTAAGTACCCATATGGCTATGTGCCATATGCGTACCTTTCAACAGCTGCTAGGATCAGCTTTGCGGGTACTTAGCAATAGTAGTGGCTTCACTGAAGGGAAGGAATCCCTGCATACGCATCCAACACCTGGACAACTCTAAACCCACTTCATAGCGCATATACCTGGTTCCTAGGCCAGTCAGCTACTTCAGCCACCAACCTATTGCTTCATTCTCCAAGAGTCCAGCCTAAACCAAGCAGAAGAGTTCTTCAGTATGGCTTTAGATACCGGATCATGTAATTCCACTACATCACTGTAAACTGCAGGCACCTGCAGAGCATAGGGAAGACGACCCTGAAATCACAACACTTGTCAATTTCCAGCTTCAATGAAAGTCCATATTCTGACACATGACCTGAGTGGCAGGTATCAAAGTGGCACAAATGTGCACTGACAATATAATCTAAAAACTTAGCTAGAATTTCCAGCCTACCACTCATCTACAAATCAAATCATTCTGGTCTCTGCGCACGAAGTCTCAGGAAGGCTTATTAAGTGTTCCTGAGTTTCAGTGTTACAGGAAACACAAAAAACATAACTCTGACCATCCAGTCCATCAGTTCCCAAGTTAAGCCCTTCGCTGTTATCTAAACATATCCAAACTGGATCATAAAAATGCTAGTGAGTTTACTATTAGCCAGAACAAATGCTACCAGCACCAGCAAACGCTACTTAGGCTACCAGGGCCCAGAGAGGAGCAAGTACTTGACTTCTGGTAGCATGTGCAATTTCCAAGCAGTGAAATGTACTCTGGTCAGAAAATGCCTGTCAACTATTTCTAGAGAGCAGGGGTAGCTGTAATCATCCATTCCTTCCCTACACGCACAGCCCAGCAAGAGCACAAACTGCCCCTGCCCCAACAGGTGTAAAAATTCATTCCACCACCAAACTAGCACATCTCCACCAAGCACATCCTTAAAGTTTCTGCTGAATAAAAGCATAATGGTGGTAAGCAAAGGGTTTAGTTGGTTTTGTTTTTCTCACATACACTATACTTCTCCCGTTGTTCTTTGTGTTTAGGGTATGACTACACTAGCAGCAGAAACACACAAACATTCTGTGGTGCTAAACTAGCTACTGAAAACATTAGAGAACACAGAAGCTTCGTTATCAAGCTGCTGATTTCGGTTTGAAACAGCAGTTCTGATTGACAAAACAGTGATGAACATGTAAGCACCCTATATGCCAGCCATCTGCCCAGGGTGAGCAGTTGTCTGCTCAGGATGGAAAAGTTCTGTTTTTCTCCTCCAAAGAAGTTATTGATTACTGTTGTTAACTGCAATTGTTCACCAATAGACAGACACACACTATTTTAACCTTGCATAATTGGCATAACAACAAACGCGATGCGTCCTGCGAAGACCAGGCGGAGCGGCTGCACCAAGGGCCCGAACATCAGTAAGCCCAAGCGGCAGCAGGCAAAACCCCCGGCTCCAGGAGCCGCTTCGGAGGTGGCTGCCAACGCTCCCAAACTCCGCTCCTTATCACTCTTTGGCCTCCTCTTAAAAGAAAGCTGGTGCCGCCAGTCAGGTAACAGCAGGAGTTTGAGATTTCAAAGCGAAAATCCTTGTAAAGATGGGAAGAGCCTGAAAACACATTAGTGACCAGCCCGACCGGCTACGTACGAACGCGCAGAGCAGCGCTTCAGGAACGCGGGGTCGCTGAATCCACAGCTCGCACGCAGCTGGCGGCCGACCGCGTTCCGTACGGGACAGGCTCCCTCCCGCTCCGCACCCCATGGCCCAGCCCGGCTCGCCGGGCCCGGCACAGCGCTCAGCCCGCCGGGCTGCCCGGGCGTGCGGCC
>VZTF01001716.1:2246233-2277805 GCA_013397755.1 Cnemophilus loriae
ACCCCCGCCCCCGCCCGCGCTGACGCAGCTCCTCGGCTGCGCCCCTCATTCAGCCGTAAACACGGCGTGGCTGCGCCCGGCACCGGGAGGCGTTGTCTCGGACCCCAGGGTCCCTCCGCCTTGTGCCAGTACCTGCGGCCCGGCCGCAGAGTAACGTCCTCTGATCAAATTGTGAGCGTCCGATTAAAAATCATCCCCGAAGAAAAAACATTGTAGTGAGCATCATCAGTGCCACTGTAAGAGCCACGCACTAACATCAAGGCAGTAGAGTGACATTCACAAAAATAATTGAAACTTTTAACAGCAGGAGTGTCCACACAGCTCCAAAACCGTATTTCCTTCTTCAGGTACTCAAAGGGGTTAGGGGGATGTATGCACATTCTGCTCTGAGCGTTGGCCCGTATGCCAGTGCCTCTGCTTGAGGATGGTATCTCCAGGCCTTGACGTCATCGTTTACATCATCGTGTAAGGCAGATGTCATGGAACTGATGCTGCAGCAACCGAGTACCTTAACAGGGACTGTGCAGTTTCCATTCTAAAGTTTGTGTTACTGAGAAGTTAATTAGTTGCTCTGCTTGGGAGGACATGGTGTTGGGCTTAACTAGAGTGAGAGTAAGAGGTCTGCAAGTGGGGAGATGACAGGGACATCATGACTGTCTGCATGTCGTACCCTCAACCCCAGTGAGCTCATGATCTCAGGTTCGTGCAAGGAGCAGCTCCGTGCATTTGCCTGGCTCCATGTTTGAGCTCAGCAGCCCAGCTGCTCAGCTGCAGTGTCCCAGAGCGCAGAATGTTGAGGACACTATATATGGCCAGTCCAGCTTTGGAGGTTCCTGTGTGTCATTGGAGTATATGTGTACTCTGGGAAGGAGCTGAGCCTCCCAGAAAGCCACACAGGGAGCCTCCCTTGTCCTGCTGAAGGCTGGCAATGGATGTACCGCAGGCTCTGTGTAGAAACTGGCAACATCTGCTGGCTTGGGGAGCTCTTCGCCTTGAAAATGCTGTATTTCTTCCAGACCCAATTGGATGCGAAATTCAGTAGGTATGAATTTGTGCAATGTCAGACCCTAGTTAATCCTCCAGGAAAACAATGTAGAGGAATTATTTCTTTTAAACAATATGTTTATTTTTTCTTATTTGTGCCTTTAGGGATAATGATCCCAAAGCTTCCTTTGAAAGTATGAAGTGTAAAACTTCTAATGAATGAACAAACATCAGAATTTCCTACAGCTGTACCACTTAAGAACTTGGAACTTAAAGAAAAAACTAGAAAGACAGTGTCATTGGAAGAACAAGAATGCTGCTCCACTGTTAATTTGGAAATGTGTGTGCTAAAGCACAGCAGGGGGAAATGGTCCTTCGGGACTTCAAGATGGCAATGATAATTGTACTTAGCTGAGGGAAAGCATTAAGCAAATAGGAGTTACAGAACTGCCTGTGCTCTACCAGCCTACAGACTAAGGACAGATAGTTCAGTGGCCTGTGCCCGGCCGTGGGTCCTGCTGGTCCCGTCTGTGAAGAGTGAGCAGACGTGCCAGCCCAGCTGCCCCCAGTGCCCTCATTCTGTCTGGGATGATGGGATTGACCCTAGCTGGTGAGGTCTTGCCTAGCAGCCCCCAAGGGGACCCTACCACTCTTTGACAAACATATCAACCAAGTCCTTGCAATGAGTCTTTGCCATATTCTGTATATAGTCTCTCAGGCATATTGAAAAAGTATGAAATTATGTAGTAGTAGACAGAAAAAAGTGTAGGCTTGAGGTAAACATAACATGACCTGCTAGTATGTACTGATGGTCTTTCCCTCTGTGCCTTTACACAGACTCATATTTGAATGACCTTAAGTGAGAATTTTTGCAAAAAGACCACCCTAGCCCCCCACCAGCCTCCAACAATCTGACAAAACAGAATTCTGTGTTGCATGGCCCTTGCTTATTCCGCAAGAGAGCTGGTGAGAGAAGGAGCGGTCAGTGAGGGATGCTGGGTCTGTTGCTCCGTGCACTGCTGGTGGGTGCCTGGGTGCATGAAGCAGGAGTCCGTACAGGGATGAATGTGTGGATCCCAAAGAGGCTGCGCCGCTGCTGACTGACAGGATGCATGATGTGTCTTGGGCTGGCTGTTGCCCAGGTTTTGAGAAACCACAAGTCAGATTTGCATCCAGAATGAGTCTGTTGCTAAAACCTTCTTGGTTTTAAATGTGATTTTAGATCCACACATTTTACACTCTCTGTAGAGCATGTCTAGCCTTATGGAAGATATTACGAAGATAGCAGCACTGCTGGATTTGCATAAGATAACAGATTAAAATAAATTATCCTACAGAGAGAAACCTTTTTATCACCAAACTGTTTGGTTTACAAGAACTTCATTGTGTTTGGGCACAGTTGTGTAGACCTGAGCCTAGTTGCTTGAAAAATCGCTTTTCTCCCTGTGATGTACTGCCAAGTCTAACTCCACAGAGATTCACACATTTGAACTCTGCAAATGAAGTATGAAGAAGCAGTTGGCAGGGCATTAATTATCTTTGAGAGATCCCCAGTTTCGGAAAGCTTTATCCAATGTTGCCCACCAGAACTTGGATTTGCTTATCTTTGGGAATGCAGCAAATCCATAATTCTTTTCTTCTCTCTTAGAAATATTGGAGGGTTTGGTTTGAATTGGTATATTTATGGCTGGTCCTTTTACTCATGCCTGATTTTAAAATTCCACAGCTTAGAGCCAAGGTAGCTACTTGTATTTTCAAACAATGAATGAAATTGGCTGCCACAGTTCTAGTAATGCCCGAATTTGGGATTGTTTTGGGTTTTTTATTATTATTGTTGTTAATTGTTCACACTGAACAAAGGAGTTGTGATGGCTATTGAGTCGATTAATTACACTTGTCCAAATTCGTAAAATTTTCCAGAGTATTGCCTGAGAATTTCCATCGTTGTTTTCTTTCAGTTCCTTCTTTCCTACCTTCTTTTCCTTCCTTTAATCAAAGAGCACAAGCTTACATAAAACTTCAGCAATAGAAAGTACTGGGCCATGCAGCATATAGGCAAACTGCAGAACTCATTGCTACACACAGTCACCAAAGCAGTTCTATAATTAATTACAAAACTGATTAAATACTTTCAGCAATACAGCAGAGCTAAAGCAGTCTGTGCTGTTTGTGTCATATATCTATCTGTGTGTATGCTTGTATATGAAAGGAGGACTTAATTTCCCAAGGCTGTAATTCCTAAGACTTCTTGAAGATTACTTTTACTATAAATAATTAATATTTTAAGGGTAAGTAATTAACATTCATTCTTCTGGGTTTATACTGATAGCCTCTGAGGAAATTTGAAGACTTCTTTTTCTATGTAGTAAGTAAGTAACTGGCAGTGTGGTACTGGGTCATTGGGTGCAGAACTTACTTTTTGAGGGGGATTCTTAGGCTTCTGTTCATCTTGTGAGGTGAAAGATTCACGTACGTTTTACAGAAGTGTAGTTAGACTAACCTGTCTGTAGGTTAGTTTCTAACCTACAGTGTAGGTTAGAAAAAGGCATGCACTAGAATAATTTCTTATGGACCTCCTAATTAGATCAGGAAGAATGACTGTGTGCCTCATTTAATTGTTACAGTATTTATTTTGAAAACAGTCTGTGCCATTATTTTTATCTAGCACTATGGAAACAACCTTCAAAACATAACTGTGTATCTTACACATTGCTAAACAGATCAAACCCTTTGTACTATCTGTGTGCTTACTGCCCACGTCTGGGCTGAGGAGAGAGAATGCCTTTTTAGAATTTATGGATCTTTCCAAACGAATCTTATGTCTCAAGTCATATTTTAGAGGGCACTTAGAATCTTGATGCATCCTCCTTAATTGCTTCTCTTGTTTTGGAATTATTTATTCTACATACTTCTTAAAGTCCTTTTTGACACCTGCAGTACTGTTTATATTTTCTTGTTTTTCTGCCTGCATCACTCATTTTTTAGTATTTTTATCTTTTTTTCCTATCACATCTTCACTTCCTAAAATTGTCACAAAAATTTGTATTTAGCCTACCGCTTTGTAGAGGGTCTCATGCCTGTCTTTGTGTTCTGGATATTGCTGAACCCAGTTTCCCACTGAGAGCTAGACCAACCAGCAACTTAAGATGATGGAAATTACTTCCTTCTCTTCAGCACTCAAATCTTTTATTCTTCCTAGACTTTCTTAGTACATTATTGTCCCTTATGTCGCCTGGGTTCATAAATCAGGAATCACTTTCATCTTCAGCAAATGCAAAGAACCTCTTGAGTGAAGCAGGAAACTTACTTTTCATAGAACAGGAGTATATATTTTTGAGTTCTTGAGGTTAAAACTGAGAAACTGACCTGGAAATCTTATGACCATGGCTTGCTTCTCCAGGTGAATTTATTCACTATTAGTCCCAGAACCACACCTGACTCAAGCTACACTCCATGTATCCCACAATCATCGTTTTTCTCCTTAACAACAGGCAACACCCAAATCATTTATCAGCATTAATCTGAAATGAAATGCCTCAATGCACAGCCTGGGCGCAGTGCAGTCACTTTGGGGAAGCTGGAGTTATTTACCACCAACAGCAGCAGCCGTGAGACCGTTCCAAATTACAGCAGCATTTTTGGACTTTCCCAAAGAAAGAATCCTTCATTACTGCATTATTTTTATTAATATTTCTTTGACTTTATTTTTGTAGTAATACTTGGCCACAGGATTACCTGACAACACCACAGTGAGAGTAAGTTCTGCTGAAGGGCAACTATATTTTATAGCTATTATTGCTTTAATTAACTATGCAGAATGACACACAAATAGAATATTTTGTAAAATAAAGACTTAGCAGCTATGTTTTTAAAAGTATTGTGAGTCATTCTCTGATGGGCAAATTGCTATCTTTTCCTTCTTAGCTTCAGGCCTGAAAAGGAGTTGAACATTTGTTAAAACAATTGTCTACCCTTATTACTGGATTATCAAATTGTGCTTTTCTCATTTTGTACTAGAGGGGTTTTTTGCAATGCTAATAATTTAAAAGGATTTCAGAAAGAAATGAAATTAAGTAATTAACCTGATCAGACATTGGGGATACATAGAGCTATTCAAGTTAGCTATTTTTTTAACTATGCTGCTTTGCTTCTTAAAGCCAAATTTCAGAATGCTTTTGAAGACTTCCTTAAGTTCATCTCTGTAATTGAACAACCCCTGCTGTTATCAGCGGAGACTCCCATTACATGCTTTGTGACTCCTTGGAGACTTACCAGGTTTGCACAGGAAGCTGCTGTAACAAGTAGAGCTGCTTTCGCCAGCCAAGCAGGGATGGGCAGTGTGGTCTTGTGGCGAGGGCACTGGAGTGGGGACCTGGGGGGCCCCTTTTCTAATCTCACCTCTGTTACCGACCAGTCGTGTGACCTTGGATGAGATACTCCTATATCTCTGTTTCCCCTTTTACCCTTTGCCTGTCTCCATTATTTAGACTGTAAGCCGTGTGTGACAAGGAGTGTTGGCAGCTGCAGCACTGTGTGACCCAGTGAATTCCCTGGTCTTGGCTGATGCTGGAGGTACTACCATATCAGACAAAACACAGTCATTTCTTCATCCAGAGTGCCACGTGAAATTAGCTCACTAATAGCACATTTTATAGTTAAAAGTAAAATTACATCTGTTCAGATACTTCTCTCTATTTTTAATTCATTTGACTTCGGAACATCACATTCACAAGAATTTTTCTGCTGGGCTGTAGTCATTACTGAATAGCACTGTGTACGCTGTGAGGGTTTTACTTGCATAAGGTAACACCAGGGACTTAACCCACCTTCAACGTCATGCTCTCTTTGTGTAAAAACACAGGGATCTAAACATTTTCCCTTGCTCAGATCATGTGTCCAGATTTCCAGTGGGATTTTACCTAGTATACCAAAGCAGTTATTTAGTAGGGCATGCATGACAATTACACCAAGGACAGAAACGCCAGAATAAAACCTAATTCAGTAGCAGGATCGAAATACTGTAATTTCTCTCCACAAATTCGTTTTTATTACTGCCACAAGAAGTAATGCCTGACTACACTCAGTAATTTATTCTGCAGAGTGAGATGATGCTGGTTTCATAAATAACATATCAGGTCAAAATACAGGTTCATTTAATGGCTTTGTCCCTATTTAGCAAGTCCCTGTGCTTTCCAGCCTGTAAACCTGGCTTCACTGTGGAGGTGCCATGATAAGAAAATCTTCTCAGCTGGATGGAAAAAAGGAGTCTGAATTATGACTCTGCAAAGTTAGAGTGGTGATATATTGATTATACGCTGGATTGATTACTCTATAGATAGCTTGACTGCAGTGGGGATTGAGAAGCATCAAAAATGGAAACAGGCAAGAGAGCAAATTGACTTAACAAAACTTAATGCTGAACTTGCTGCTACACAGATCCAGTATGTGACATAACAGTGTCACGAGCCACGTCTTTTCTGAAGGGCTGCTAAGACACAGCAATTAACAAGGAATCAGTTAAATGATTTTCTTGAAAGGTAATTTCAGTATTTTTGCTATGGACTGTTTGTTTTCATGGAGCATTCTTTGCTTCTCCACACTTAATCTAAAGGTTGATTCTTAAAGCCTTCATTGCATACTTCGGAAAAGAAGTTGTTGGTAAATGGCATGTATTTTATATTAGGAATTGCGGTATACAGCTGAAAAACACACTCTTGTACATACATGAGTAATAAGTCTACACACAACGTCACGAGTCTTTTTGCACGTAGTACTCGCCAACCTTGAAAAAACTGTTCCTAGAAGTCTTTTCCTGTATTCTCCTATCTAACATGTCTTGTTTTAAAACAGGCCCAAATTATACTATTAGAAAGTACAGGCCAGCTAGGACAAGCTACAGACTGCAATGGAAAGCTGTTTTGAAAGAAAAGTTCAGCGAGGAACCTGATAAATATAGGTGAAAAATGGTTTGCACTCTCCCTTCAGAAGTTGTTTCTTAGTAGCCATTTTAGACACAGCGTTAGTACATCATGTCCTAATGACAAAGTTAGCTGCGTGGTTTGCAGATTAAGTCCTGGATGGAAACGTCAGAACAATCCTTGGTATAATAAAAGGGCATCAGTTGATGCCTTGAAGTGGCTACCTAGAACAGAGGCTAGACAGAGTTAAAAGAATAAAGTAGGTATTTATTAAAGGCCTTCAATAGATACACCTTGGGCAGTGCAAAAGCCTCACAGAGGCTACACCCAAGATGGACAGTGGTCACAAGTTTCTCAGACGGATATAAGTTTGGTCTATTTGCATATCAGAGGTTAATTGTCCAATTACAGCTTCAGGTAATGAAGTCATGTTCCCCTGGTTTGCTTCCCCCCCCATTCACTTTTGTTTATACTTTTTGGGACCTGAGGCAGAGGGTGTCCTTGGTTCTCAGGCCCAGAAGGATTGTTTTGTCTGACCAAAATGTGAAGAGAGCTTACTAACACTCTATATGGAGTTCAGAGTTATACACTAATGCAGTACAGCATCTGAAAAATATAAAAGCTAGAAACTTAAGTTGCCAAGTAAACTTCTTATCCTAGGGAAGAATGAGTTGGGGGGGAAAACGTAACATTTGAAGATACTGTCTGGGCAGAAAACAAAATCCTTAGGCTGTAAGAGTGGAATCTGAGACTGCTGGCAAGCCAAAGCTGCAGCGAAAGCCTTGCACTTTGTTTTGTGGTTCTGGTATGCTTATCAGCAACATTAAAAAAAAGAAAAGTCAGAAATGCCAAGCTATCACAGGAGCCTTCCCAAGGAGCCACTCACATGGCTGTCTGCTGGGAAATCAGCTGTTGTGATGGGTTCTTGTTACATGAATCACTGTTCATGAGGACAAGAACCAAGCCTAACTCATTTGTTGCAGCTGCAAAGCACCAAGATAAAAAGCATTGGTTTCACTTTAAACCTCAGACAAACTTGAAATAGATTAGTGGAGAAAATTCTCACCATTGTGTTCTTCAGTGCCAGTCATAAGTTTCACTTTTATATGAACAGTGGCAGATTTTATAAAGAAATAGTAAATATAATTGCAACAGTATTCTTTCTATTAATTAGATCAGTATCTGGCTACTTATAATTGCTTGACTTAGTGGGATCTCACCTCTACTTTAAGAGGGAGTATAAAAATAAAGAGGAGGGCAACTTTGTAGTTGCAATCAGATTCGTCTTTTAAGTTTTTGTTGCCTATAAACTTTTTGGCAACTGTGAAAAAGTCTAGTGGTAGAAGACTACTAGTTGAGCAATTAATATGTGAAACAGCTGTAGGCTTGCTTTATTCTGAGGAAACTAACGAAGTGCATTTATTGAGCACTTCTTATTTTCCAGTGAAAACATTTCTCTGTGGTTCCTTCAGGACACAACTATAAAGTAAATGGAATATTTTTTTCAGCTAAGAATTGATCTGAACACAGCACTAACAGCATTATTTTAGATTAGTGAAATTAAATTGATGCAATTCAGAGCTAGTGAAGGTAAACTGGTATAGCTTGCACCAATGCCAAAGAAAAAAATATCCAAAACAAGATGCGTTTATTTAAGTAAATCAGTAAGCAGTGTATATTAATATAATGTACTTCTAGATGGCGCCTTCTCAGCTTCTTTAGTCATGTCAACAGTACAATAAATTGGTCTAAAATGTCTAAAATTGACTAAGTATGCACATACTTAAAAATGGGTAAAGCATTTATCTTAATGTTGCATAATATTACTGTTTAAAGCACATTACATTGCAACAGAAGTAGTATACATGTAAAATAGATGAAAAAACTGGTAAATTAATTCAAGAAGTAACTGTCAGTAGGGAAGGACCATCAGGTGGGGCTGTTTCCAGTAAAGTTCAATGGGGATTCATGCATGTCCTGACATTGCTCAATAATTTCATGAGCAGGGTGAAAATGTATAGAGTGACTAAAAGCTAGTGAGTAACAGTAAAAAAACCAGCACAGTTTTACAAAGGAATTTAACTTGACTATGTTAGTCTTGTTTCAATAAAACATCTTAATATAATAAAAAATAAATTAGTATGTTTCACCATACAAATCTAGTTTGTAACCGATTTTATAGTGCCTAAAGTCTTCAAGAATAGATGCTTTTCTAGAAATTGTCTTTCTATCAAAGATGTATTAAGTGTACTCTGTATATATTGAATAAGTAGGAAATGAGACTAAAATCTACAAGAAAAAGTCCTTTTTAGTTGGTATTTGTGGATCTGTTTGTTAACAGCAAAACTCCTGCACATTGATCAGAGCTGATAAAAGCAGTTGTTCATTGTCACCTGAGCGTTTAGGCATAGTGCTGCTGCAGGAGTCTGGGCTTTTTCTGTGCAGCTATGTTAAGCATGAGTTAGGGTCTCAGCTCTGCTGGAGCACTGGAACACACAAAAGTCTTATTGGGAACAATCACAGCAATTCCTGCAAACAGACCATTAAGGAAGCCTTTCCTGGTCAATAACTTCGCTTGCAGTGCAATTTTTTTTCCCTGGTGAAAAATTTTTACTTTCACATTTGTGGATGCTAGCAAAATTTCAGCTTGTGAGTTTCTTCTAGGACATTTTGAAATCTTTATACCTTCATTAAGTGTCAATGAGAAATTGAAAGTGAAGAATAGTAAAGCTTAATTTTTTCCATATATTTTTTATTATTAATGTATAAAGTATGTGTGACAGAAAAGGATTACAGATGAATAGCACCACTTCCTCTGTAATCTTTATCCTTTTCCTGACTAAGTGCTATCTGCTAATACAAATCCCCAAGATCCTGACCTTTCTTTTTTGCTTTCCTTCCCTGCAAGCAGGGTGGAGGAAATGATTCCTGTCACGTAGCCAAAGGGGGCATATTTACATGTCTCCACATAATGTGATGAGGAAATCCTGTTGCAGAGAATTCAGGAGGGGAAACAAGTATGTTGTCAGTTCTCCTTTTTTTTTTTTTTTTTTTTTGGAAGTCCTGCCTCCACTCCTCTACAGGTTTGCTTCCTGAAAAACCACTTCTGTGACTTTATCAGTACAGATCTCTCTGTTTCTCAGTTTGCTTTCTCCATTTTTGTACGTGGATATTTCCAGGACATTGTTCTCATGCCTGGTATCTTGCCATATATTAAGTGATTGTGGTGTTATCTGCTATGGATTTTTGCTTTGCAGATTTTGCTTTTAGTACTTGTATTTTTATTGTTCCTCCAGTGATTATCGCTCAAGCTCTGCACAAAGTAAGGGACCACTGTAAGTGCTTTAATTCTGGTCTCTTCTGGGTTAGGGGAAAAAAGCCTTCACTACATACAGGAGGGTATTGTAATATCAAATCCTAAAGCATTCAAATAGTTTTGGCTGTATCCTAGAGGAAATCAAACATTAATGGTTTTTGTTTTAAAATGCATTTAGTTCATATGGAGTTGTATAGTTAATATTTTCTAGGTTATAATATAAACAATATATGAAAACTCAGTGTGAGAGCTTTCCTTCACCTAGGCTAAATTCACCAAGGCTGAATTCCCTTTCCTACTGACTTTGAGATCTGTAATCAAAATAACCAGTGAAATGCATCAGTTGACTAGAAAAGAAACCCGTAGTGAATGTAGAACCTGGTGTAAAATCAACATGGAGCTTATGCAAAAAAGCAATTTTATTAAATGCATGAGGCGCTAAAAGCTAAAGAGTGATTGTTAAGAGAGCACCATGGGTGTGAGTGTCGTTCTGCCATTTCAGACCAGGAACATGCTCCTTCAAGGGCTAACTGTGCCTTCAGCTGGCAGCCAGGTCATGTGTGTGGGCTGGATCTGGTCAGAGATTAAGAACAAAACCACTTTCTCATTGTATCATTAGTTTTGATCTACGGTGCTGTCCATTAAAAGCTTTGGGAACATTTGGGTCTAGATCCCACTTCATGCCTCAGAACCACTGCTACTTTTGTCCAACAGACCATAGACTATTTTAAAAATATCTGATTTCAGAGAGAAGTTTTTCTAAACAGAAAGATTTTAATGTTTTATTCCAACCCCATAATCCTGCATACTTATTTTGGTCTGTCTCCCATCTTTCAGAAGGACTTAGAAGAGACACAGTAGGCCTTCAGTGATCAAATAAAATTTACCAAGATCAGATGATGGTGCTAGTTTTGCCTTTTGCCAGTCTCAGGATATGGAGTGTGAGATCCAATTTCCTAGTCTGGCATCTCCAGCATGGCCGTAATTTAGAAACACAAAGAACTAATAATGGTCAAAGTCTTGTCATACCAGTCAAAGAGACTGTGCAACCATTGCTTATTTTTTTAGTGATTTTCTTCTTTCCAGTGATACTGGGATTTATCCAATCCCAAGAACATTTTTTCCTTGCTTAGAGATGATTTGGCTGAAAACCTGACATCTTGTTTTAAGGGAAGAACTGCTAGAACAGTACTGATGGGCAACAACCAAGTCAGACTTCCACAGTATAGAAGTGTACAATTCTTCGAATAGAAAGCTGTAGACTATAATAAATATTTTAGGAGAAAAAGCTATATTTTCCATAAAAATAATAAAACCAATGCACTTTTCAGATTAGGAAGAGCAAAAATATAAAGACCTCTCATTCTGAAGTCAAGCTCTTTCCCCTCTCTTCTTCGGAGTGCAATGTAAAGAAAATGTAGAAGTGGAGTACAAGAAAAAAGGCAAGAAATAGTAAATGTATCAATATTCTTTGGGTTTTCCTTACTTTATTGGGAAAAAACCCAACAAAATACTCAATAAATTGAAATTCCTGTTGCAATTTTTTAACAGATCTCTATAGCTCAGAAGGTGAAGGCACTTTGGAGATGAGGAGCTGATTAAAAATGACAAGAGATACAGTTGTAGTGCATAAATTCTTAGAATTTTTAAGGGCAGAAAAATCTAGTGTAATTATGGAATATCAAATTTCAACTTTTATAAGATCAGGGTTTTCCCCCTTGCAATTTTCTTTCGACAAGTGTGTAGGAAATGGTGATCACCCGTAAAAGGCCTGAGCTGAATGAGAAGGTGGCACTATGAAAAAGTTCACCAAGGCTGCGCATAAAGACAGGACCTTGGCTATAGGGTCTGTGATGTGGGGAGCTTTTCCATGTGCCCCTGGGACATGGGACCAGGGCTCTGCAGCCGCATTGTCTGCGTGGCACCTGCCCCACGCATGGCCCTCAGCTCCCTCAGCAATCCTGTGGGACAGCAGTGTCTGGCTGTCCCCACTCTGGGGTTGGGACACTGCAGGATAGAACACATACATGTAGTGAGATGAAAGCTGACAGCGTGTGCTGCTGATGTTTTAAAGTGACATAGGTTTTCTTGTACAGATTTGCTCAGTTAAGCTACGAAAAATGCAACTTCAGCATGTTTGACTGCTACTTTAGGAGGCCATCAGTTTTTAAGAGGATTTTATGAGGTCTTGATCTGGGCACATAGTTTTTAGATAGCTTCTGTCCAGTTTTAAGAAGAAAATAAAAACTACAAATAAAATAATAAAGATGGGCAGTAATAAAAACCCATAAGGTTTCTGTATGCGAGGTGAAGATTTAGGTTTGAATTTGACTGACAGGAAGAAAGGGAACTGTAGATTTCTAAGCTGAATCATTATCCCTAGTTCATCATAAAGTTTAATTTTCAAGTAGTTTAGCTTGAAAATAAAATATAAATAAAATAAAAATATAATATAAAAACCTTAAGGATTTTAAGATATAATAAAAACCCTTAAGGATTTTGTGTGTGAGGTGAAGATTTAGTTTTGGTTTTGACTGACAGAAAGAGAAGGAACTTAGATTTCTAGCATGAATCATTGTTCCTTGCTCATCTTAAAATTTAATTTGTAAGTAATTTAACCTCAGATTACCGGAAACAATTTCTGGTTCCACTCTAGATAATTTCAATGAGACAGCTGTAGATTTAAGGGTCATTAAAGAATTCTTATTCATAAAAGTATGCACTTACCTTTAATCACATATTTAACTCTTATTGAAGCTAATGGGGGTTTAAAAATGTTCTTCATTCTTTTCCTTTTGCTTTCAATGTAGCTTCAACATTTTCTTCAACTCTAAATTCCCTTTAATATTTTTCTTAGCTGGGGACTTTCCCATCTTCCTGCTTTGCAGAGTCAGCTGCTAGGTCATTCCTCGTGGCAGGCACCAGCCTCCCCAGTGCAGGGAGGAGCAGGGAGAGCCCGGATATAGATGGGAAGCAGGGCAAGGCTCTACCAGCTCCCTTTACTATGTAATGGGAGATACGCTATGGGCACCACAAGCTCCACTTTATGCCTGCATAGTGGACGGTCTGGAGCCTCCCTGTTAAATCCGCTCCTGAATTCCTGCTCATGTGACACAGGCAACAGGTACTGCACCTTGATTTTCCTGCTGCAGGTAAAATTAAAGAGGGTTTTCCCTGAGTTTCTACAGATTTGGAAAGAGGGGGGTGGTTTCCATTTTTATTTTTCTGGTGTAAGTGCATTTTACGATGAAGTATCAGTTAAGATAGATGATTTTCAGTCATTTGTCCTCAGGATTCCTTTAGCCTTGATGTATTTTCTGCTCTGTAGGGAATTTTCCACTTCATACATCCAGCAAAACATCCGCAAAAGTACACAAGAGAGTAAAATCTTAAGATTTCATTTTAGAAGATTTTATAGAGACCCATGATGATGATTATTGTTTTCTATTTTATTTAAAGGAGAAGCTCCATTCGGGGACCAAGAAAACAACCAGTTTAACAGAGCTAGTCAAATTACTTTCCAGGAACATTAACATCAGTGGAGGACCCTAGTTACTGAAACTTCAAAACATTTGGTTTCTGTATGTTTATTTGGTGACAGAAATGTTGAACCCTTTTGCAAAATTATTTGGAAGAGACTTAGCATAATCTGAATAATCTTAGAATAATCTGAACTACACAGCCATTTTTCCATTCCCTGTGAAATTCAGTAGAACTCTTAAACTCAGGCATGGTGTAGTTCTACCCACAGAATAAGAAAAATAAATAGGTTAATAGTAAATATGCCTGAATATATTTCAAATATAAGGCCAAGATGGAGACCCATGGGGTAGTCAAGGAGAAACACGAGTAAATGGATTTTATCTACTTCTCTGTAGAACAGTGAAGAAATTATTTCTTTCTTGCTACCCATCAAACAGGCATGTTTGCCTAAGTTTTTATTTACCAAATAACTAGCGTATCTTTAATATTAATTTTTAATTTATCACTACATCGCTGGAAGGAAAGAACACAGTTTAATTTCATTTTTCTTTGCTAGCCAGTAGGTATGTTCTGATTGTTGTCTTAAAACCAGGAAGGGAAGAGATATAATAGTACAGTTCTTAGTTGTTATATTACTTAAGCATTTAAAAGAGCTTAACTTACTAATTGAGACCAAGAGTTAGAGTTATGCCATGTTTCAATTTACACCAGTAGTACCGATATCCGAAGGACACGAGTTCCAAGGCCCCAAATAATTTTTGCTAAGCTGTGCTGTTATTTTATTTAGAAATTAATAAAAAATGGCTTTGTAATTCAAAGTTTTGCCGAGACTTTGAATGTAATTGCTCTCAATAAATCCCAAATTGTTTTATGAACTTAGGTAAATGGAGTCATCCATGTCCCATGTCTATCTGGGCATAAGCATCTGTATCTGTCCTACGATCTTTATGCTGCATTAAAATGTCCAACTGGAATCGCAGTGCTGTTGTGGCTACCAGATGTTCCTCTCAGCCTGGTTCAAAATATTCCTGTTGGCACAGAGAGACACTTGTCTGCCCTGACAACAGCACATACCCGAATGTGCCACTTATAGAACTGGCTCTGCTTGTCCTCTGTCAGTGCCAGCCTTTCTTGGCACTGGTAGAGGAAACTCAGGGTCTCAGGAGTTTTTCTCAGGACTTTTTTGTGCTCCCACATGGTGAATGCTTGCTTTGCACACCTAGTTGTCTGCATCAAAGCCCAAGGACCAGAGAACTGTGGTGTCCCTCTCTTGTTTCTCAGGGACCCCACCTTGTACCACACTTAAAAGTGTACCCAGTCTTGGACCAGCAGAGCTGACCAGAGCCAGGAACATGGCTGTGAACACCTTCCTTGGTTTATGGGCAGGGTAAGCATAGGATGGCTGGGACTCTGAGCAGGAGTCCTCTTCTCAAGAAGCCAGTCAGGGGACAAATGCTGTGCACTATTTCTGGCAAGAGACTGTCGTGGGTTAACCCCAGCCAGCAACTAAGCACTACACAGCCACTCACTCGCTCCCTCTTGTTGTTACTCAGTTCCCAAAATAAATCTGTTCTTTTCTCCCACAGAGATTGAGGTGAAGATGTCCCCGATGCTGCAGAGAGGAGCCTCCCTGCAGGCTCTGTGCCCCAAAGCAGTGCAGAAGTCATAGCAGCTGCTTTTGACAAAAGAGTTCCTGAGTAACTCTAGAATAGCCTGAGCAGGTAATTTCACAAGAAAATAGAGCAGGCCTTAGGCTTAGCACTCTTTCCAGGCTTGGGCCCCCAAAGCAGCCTCATTCAGGTGTAGGGACGGTGTGATCTTCTGCTCCAATTCACCCAGCCAGACCCTAGGAGGTGTAGGTGAGGTCTGCCCTGGCATCCAACCCCCTCAGCTGCCTCCAGCAGCACCACAGGGTCTGCTAAGAAAACCAGCACCTGTTACCCCTCCTTAAGGACCTCCTCAACCTCCTGTGTCTTTTATTCTGGTCCAGTAGGAGTTTTAAACTCTCAGTTGCACAGAATGTTTAGAGGGATACCAAGGTGAGGGTTCTGCTCTCTGTTTTAGCAGTGTTTATGGAAGCAAAAGACAAAAGCTATGTAAGTTTGCTGATGACATAATTTGAAATTTGGGAGGAATTGTTGACTCTCTGAAGGGCAGAGTGGCCCTGCAGAGAGATCTCAACAAATTAGAGAGATGGACAGTCACCAACCATATGATGTTTAACGAGGGTTAGTTCTAGATTCTGCACTTGGCATGGGGCAGCCCTGGTTGTGTGTATGGACTGGGGAATAAGGGGATGGAGAGCAGCCCCATGGAAAGGGGGTTAACCACAGCCGGAAAGGGACCTGGGGGTCCTGGTCAATGGCAAGTTGAACATGAGTCAGCAGTGCCCTGGCAGCCAGGAGGGCCAACTGTATCCTGGGGTGCATCAGGCACAGCATCACCAGCTGGGCGAGGGAGGGGATTGTCCTGCTCTGCTCTGCACTGGGGCAGCCTCACCTTGAATGTTGCGTGCAGTTTTGGGTGCCACAACATAAAAAAGACATTAAGCTACTGGAGAGTGTCCAAAGGAGGGCCATGAGGATGGTGAAGGGCCTCGAGGGGAAGCCTGATGAGAAGTGGATAAGATCACTCAGTCTGTTCAGCCTGGAGAAGAGGAGACTGAGGGGAGACCTCATTGCAGTCTTCAGCTTCCTCATGAGAGGAAGAAGAGGGGCAAGTGCCAATCTCTTCACTCTCATGACCAGTGACAGGACTTGAGGAAATGGCATGAAGCTGAGTTAGAGGAGGCTTAGGTTGGATATTAGGAAAAGGTTTTTCACCCAGAGGGTGGTTGGGCTCTGGAACAGGCTCTCCAGGGAAATAGTCACAGCACCAAGCCTGACAGAGTCCAAGAAGCACTTGAACAATGCTCTTAGGTACATGGTGTGACTCTTGGGGTGTCCTGTGCAGGGACGGGAGCTGGACTCCTTGAAGGATCCTTGAAGGTCCCTTCCAACTGAGCATATTCCGAATGCTCTCCTGCAACCCCTGTATTCTCTAGGTGTCTTCACTATGTCCTTGCACTCCAGAAGATTTCCTGAGAGCACTCCCTTCTCCAGTCTAATGGTTGGCCCAAAAGAAGAGGACTTTACCATGACTAGGATCCATGCCAAAGGCCAGTGGAGGAAGAGGAAGGTGGTGAGGATGAGGAGAGAGCATATGATAGTAGGTGGCATTTACCCCTGGTTGCAGTAGAGTGGGGCAGGGGGGCAGATACAACACAGTATTTTCTATCCAGATAAAATACAAGGGTGTTAGGCTTGTCCCTGTATAAGTATTCATGCATCTGGGCTGTGAGCAGAGCTGGTGTCTGTTTACAGTGACCAGCTGGCCTAGAATAAGCTTCAATGACTTTTGTTTTCTTTCAGACTGGGGGTGGGAAGGAAAGGAAAACAAGGAGCTGCCTGGGAACAAAATTAGAGTCAGACACATACACTTGTGGGATGCCAGCCAGTGAGGCACGATGTTATTATCTAGAGCTGTTCCAGTTCTGCTGAAACTGGCTGCCCGAGAGATTTTGTCAGCTGACAATCACCAGTAACAGAGAAGAGCTCTGGATGGAGAATGGAGGGGAGATGCTGCACGTGTGAGGCAAGAAGCCATGGGAGAGTCTAGCCATTGCAACTACGCTACCCAGGAAGGTCTCTGCCAGGGTGGTGTGGGAGAGGCAGCTTTTAATTCTGCCCATAGCCCATCCCCAGTGAAAAGAGCGCGTTGGCTCAGCAGGCCATCTCTGCACAGCTGTTCTCTTGCAGCTACATGTGGCAGGGAACTGGGACTCTGCTGGGTGCACCAAAAGTGTCAGCAGCTCAGCACGTGTGTGAGCAGTGTGAGTGCTGGCCAGGCTGTGCTGCTTTGTGGATCCTTCAACAGACCTGGGTTTCTATGTCTCCTTAAGCCTAGAGAGTGTGCAGTAGGTGGAGACCTAGGTGCCCCATGGGTTTTTTTCCCCCCAGTAATCAAGGTATAATGTTCTTTCCCTGACTCTGATTAGATGCATTCAGAAGTTGCAGAAGTTATTCTTCTGCAGAAAGCAGTGGGAGAGACAGCCTAGGAAATCATATTAACCTTGTCATCTTGCTTGCTCTTGTGCTTCCAAACCTGGCTGTATACTATTTGCTTTTATATTGACCACCATGTATGTTCTGGTTTAGCAGCAGACAAAACATCTATAATGCAGTAATTAGGTAGCTACCATAGAAGTGAAAATGTAAAAAACCTTGTTTAGGAATAGGAAACATAATTTGAAGAAACAGTCAGTCCATGAAGGCAAGAAGACTTTACCAATGTAGTTCAGATCCATCCAGGTATCTGTTCTGTTTAACATATTCATAAACAACCATAATTAAGACAATGCCAAAGATTGAAGATGACCCTAATTTGTTTAAGGAAGTAGGGCTAATTGTGAGTTGCAGGAAGAATTCATAAGACTGACTGAGCTGGCAGCAAAAAGGCAAATGAAATTCGGTGTAGGTGTGTGTAAAGTAAGAAGGTGGTTCTTTCCACTCTGAGACATGAATCCACCTTCTCCATCAAAAGAGATAGATGTTAAAAGAGGAGCTGGAACAAGTTGATAGAAGATGTACTAATTGCAAAGAAACTATATCTAGCCCTGAAAGTCCTGAAGCTGGAAATAATTTATGTCTGGAAGAGCTTTAAATAAATGCATTGCATATACTTGTCCTGTTCTCACTCTTCCCTGAGCAATTTTTTATGGCTACTTTTGGCAAGAGCACAATGGGCTAGATGGACTCTTACACAGCATGCATTATACAAAATAAACCATGAGCATGTGTAGCATAGTGCTTACTATTCCTTCCTGTCTTCCTACCTCCCTACTATCCTCCTCTGCCTAATGCAGGAATTATGTAAAAATGCTGATGGTTAAACAGACCTTTAAAATTTTAAGCAGCTTCTATTTGCAGGAGGGAGGAAAACAAACACAGGTGTTTCCAAAAGGAAACTTTCTAATTTCTCATGGTGCTCCCTTAGCATCCATTGGATGCAGACACAGGCAAGGGACAGGGTTACCTTCACTGAAAGACGAAAGATGACCAAGACAGAGAACAACTTGCTCCCTGTTAGTGGGATGATTTAAGGTTTTAGTCAATACAAATGCAAACACAGATGTAATTGTGATAGTCTAAGGATGTAGATGCCGCAATATTTGGAGAAGAAATAATAGCTTTTGTTAGGCTGGCTGACACATGAGCAAAAGCCACCGGGCAGTGCTGGTGCACAGGCACTGTGGCCTTGGGCACACAGCCCTTCCCCTGGGCTCGGACAGATGCCTCTGTCTGGGACACACAGGCCTTTCTGTACGCTGCGTTGGGAGCTTTCCTCTGAGACGGGCAGAAAGGCTTCTGTGCTTGCTTGTTTTCTGTAGCACTACCAGCTAGCCTAATACAGGAGCTCATGCCTCACCTAACTTGCTGGTATCTGTTAGTGATCTCACAGATGAGGTACCAGAGATTTCTGCACCATTTTTGGATACTGCAAGGCTATTTAGATTTTTTTGCAAGCATCTTCTGTGCACAGTTTACGTTGGGACTAATGATAAGGACTTCATTAAAATAAAGAATAGGGAACCCAACATGGCAACAAAAACGCTGGTATATACGGTAGCCAGTCATAGAGTATGAAGGCTTCCTTTCAGACAGAGACCTGTCCAGCTTAGGCTCAGGACAGCTAGCCTTTAGGAGCCCCCTGGGATAAGCAGTGTTGCTGGCTGTCTTGGGAAGTGGAGACGAAACATGGCAAGAGCCACAGCTTGTCATGTCTTCAGTTTTCTGAAGTTTGCTCTTTCAAGTGATGTAAGTGTAGCCAGGATGGTGCCATATTTGCAAAACCACTTTGCAAACTGAGGAATGCAGACAGGGAAGAATCAGGGGATTTATTTACCCTGATGTAGAAAGGCAAATCACAGCTCACGACGGCACCAAAGTCCTCAGTTATGTCCAACACCAAATAACAATAAAAGGTCTGTGTCTTTGTGTATGTATCCTATTGTGGTGTGGTCAGTTGTCTCAATCATGCTCTGTGATCACTTGACCTCACTGAAACTGCAGCATAAGAGAGCTGTACTCGTAGTCATCACGCTGTCAGGGGTGGCAGCTTTGGTGGCTGCCTGCTTTTCTACTGAATTGCTTTGATGTGGATCTCCTACATCTTGAGTGAGCTATCTAATAAGTCACCTACTGTGTAAAACCTGGATATAGTTCCTCCTCCCACTGTATTTTTTAATGAAAATAACCATGACATCTGCTTTAGTCAAGCTTTCAGGGACATAGCTTGTCTCATCTCGTAATAGGGCCTGGGAAGAAAAGAAGAGCCAAAATGTGCCTAGGTTACTGAAATAATATGTAGGGAATTTTTCAATCCAAACAAGGTTTGATTTAGCTTTGACCGGGAATTTAATTTCATCTAGCATTGGTCACCTAAAAGGGAGGCATCTGATCCGGTTCTGACCTTCTTTCAAGCAATGGAGAGAGTACCTTGCAACATGAAGACAAGTCATTCTCTCTCATCGAAGTCCATTTTTAGGGGTGGGGTAGGAGGAGCCCACTTTTCTTCATTTCTGTGGGTCTGTACAGCAAGTCCAGGTTTACCTTGCTATGCACAGAATTTCCCTGGTGCTAAATATCCATTACTCACACTGTCTCAAAATTATGTATTGTGTGTTGTAAGTTTGCACAGGCTGAAAAATGTAATGGTCAGCTAAAAAGCAACCATAAGTCATTACTGTTCTCTAAGAAAAAAGGTAAAAAACCCGTCAAGTATTCCCTCTGAGGGAGAATATCTAAAACACTTCCATGAATTAGTTGTTAGACAGCTGCTTAAATCTAAAGCACCAGTTTCTCTTTACCGTATAAGATAAAGGGATAAAATCTGCAAAAAAAATACAATTCTGTGGGGTTGGTTTTCTGGGGAAAAAGACATATACATTTCTGTCTTTTCTGGTTTAAAAGACAGAGTGTCTTTGCTTGGAATGTGCTGGTCCAAGCACATCATAAATATTGACAAAAGAGATCTGTACTATGTGTTTTAACTCTGATATTGGCATCAGAGACATCTGAAATGCTCTGCCATAGCTTCCTTAGTCTCCAAGTCATGCAGTGCAGAAGACACAGGCTCCCAAAGCTCAGTTTAAGAAAACAAACTGTCTGAGCTAGATGAAGTACCCTGCACATGGGAAACAAAACATCAGCACATATGTTACAGTTTTGGACAACAGCTCAGATTATTCCTAGAGACATGATAAGTACTCCTGGTAAACGTTGTTGGGAGCTTTCTTTTATACTCGAGGAAGCCTTTATAGTGGATTCTTGTGTTTAAATCTGCTGAAGTAATCTTTTTGGTTCAGTTTTTAGAATAGCTTTCAGAAAATTATCTCATGGTGCAATGTTTGAGCCACTGTGATCAGATGGGGGATAATATTTAAAAAGCAGTAACTTCTAGGGGATGCAACAATTCCTGCTACACCATTTGCAAATAAAGTTGTAAAAAGTCTGAAGAGAAGCAACCTGGAACAGACCCTGTGCACACAATAAAGGGACAAGGACATATTAAGGCAGGAAATTTATTTTTCTTTTTTATCTCTAAACTCCATGCCTCTACTGAACAAACGTAAAATTATCCCGATAGCTCTCCAATTCACATTTTTCAAGCTGACCTATCTCAGCAGTTCCAGGAGCCTGTTTTCCACCTGGCTTCCTCTTCTGCATGGACTAACACTTATGCCACACTGATCTCATAATCCGTTTCTTGACACAAAACAGTCAAGAATCTTTGTAAGACATTTCTACAGCTGGAATATACAGGTAAGATTAGGAGCATCTGTTGATGTTGGAGGGCTGTAGGGCTAGCTATAACATAAAACTATTTAGAAATGTAAAAAAATATAGCTGACATTAAAGTTCAGGCTATTTTCTCATTATTACTATAATCCTTTAGTCATCATCCCATGTTCAGCTTTGCAAGGCTCCTTTAGTGAAAATCAGTCTAGTCCTACAGCCCCCTCTCCTGTGCATTTATCATCAGTGCAAGAAATTCAGCAATTTGGTCAGCTCTATAACATTTGTTTCTTGCGTACTTATGTGGGGACTTAAACGTTTCCTCAGTATTTCAAGCTGGAACAGATCATAGCTAGTAGTGAATTTATAGTCATTGCACTTCTGTGTGTTAGGGGAGTACTATTAAAGACAGCAGCTGAAAAGGAGGAAGAAGTAGCTAAATTTATTAAAATACTTATGAAGATATAGATCATCACCTGCTGTGTTATTCAGAAATGCCTGAGCAAGCTGAGTATTTAATTTTCAAAGGGAGTTTATTAGAACCTGTTTATGCTTATTTGTCTGTCAACCAAATGCCAGCCTTCACCCTGGGGCTTCTAAACACCTTTGAAAGTCTGCTAGAGAAGAGCTGAATGTCTAGGCTGTCGTGGCAGCATTAAAATAGTTGAGATCAGGATTTAATTTCTCAGTGTTATTCCAAGGTCAATCAGAACTTTTCTAGTAGAACTAGAGATTAAACCAGGGATTTAATCGTGAAGCTATCATTCCTTAGATAAAAACAGAAGCTCATTTTATGGTTGCATTTACTGTACTGATGGCTCTTCCTCAAAAGCCACCTCTGCCAGGCACTCTGCCCTCTTTGTCACCTACGGTCACTGTGGCTTCCTTCACCCAGGCAGTGCAATAGGAAGCACAACCATGGCAAACTCCTGGGCAGCCAATAACCAGCGGAACCTTTTGTTCCCTGGATGAAGCTTTTCTTATGTGCACATTTCATCCCAATGTACTACATTGCTGATTGTCCCATTGTTTTTGTGAGATATTTGTGTGACACACACGTACATGCAACAGAGCTGGTGCCATGCGCCTTCTCAGGCCTGGAGCTGTCTCAGCTTGCAAACAAATGTTAGAACTAACAACATATGCTACTACTACTACTGCACTATCTTAACTTTCAGCTTGGTAGCATCAGCGTTGCTTAGCACTGTTCAGTACTACTCAGCCCAAAACACTGATAGACTTCTAACCTATTGTTACTTACACTCCTTGTAATAAGGATGCCACTACCCTTCACAGCACTGTCCCTTACACTGAACTCTGTGGAAATAAAAGAGTGGAAGAACAAAAGTTGAAGAAAATATATAGAAAACAGTGGTGAAATAATGTCTTTTATCTTTTCTTACATACCACAAAATCCTTGCAGAGGGACTTCAAAGAAACTGTAGAGAAAATATAATTCAGTTGCCATAGCCCAAAATGGAAAAAAGGTTTTCCGTTCTGAGGACATGGCATATCAGATCTGGTACGTAGGGAAAAGCCACGAGAAGATATGACATAACTGCTGCAGGTAGAATATTCAAATTATTTGGCTAAAAACAGTCTTTGCTGTACTTGTGGGTTTGTGATGGTCGTATAATTTGACCAAGTTTGGAGGAATTTTTCACATAAATTATCAAAGATACTATGTTGAGACCTGTTTTCACCTGAGCTATAAGCATCATTATACTGTCTCAATAGTTATAAAGACATTTTTAATACCCATAAACAGATTGTCACTACCAACTGCTTGTCTGGCTTCACAAACCAACAAACTGTATAAACAGAGCTTCACCCATGTACTCCCCTACTGGTAAGAAGGGTGCATTTTGTACCTAATGATCAAGCAGACTGGAGTGTCTTACTGCCCATTTTCTGCAGAATAACATACTTTGTTAGTTATATCTCTTCTAGTCTAAAACAAGATTATGTCTAAGAAATCATGTTATACATTTTGCAATTCAAATAATCTTGCCTTTCTAAATTACTCTTGTGCAAAACACTGTGTCTGTGGGACACAGTCATTGAAAAAGAAGTCACCTTTGAAGAATAGTCAGTCTGATAGGAGCAAAAGGAAACATAGCATTTAATTTATCTGCACCATTAGTGGTGGAAGCACTACTGAAGATTAAGAGTTTCAGCACTTGCCTATAAAGAATTTGGATTCTGACTGTACCACAGATTAAAATAGAAGGGAACATCTGCACTCAAGGTATGGGTCTTCCTTGCAATTTACAGTTTAAGCTGTCATGGTTTAACGCCAGCTGACACCTAAGCACCACTCTGACTCTTAACAACTGAGGCTTTGGTTGGAGTGTGTGATGAAGACTTACCCTTCTCGGCTTGGTAAGATACTTATTTTGTCAAGCTGAGACAGAGGCTCACTCAGAGGAAGCCAGGTTATCTTTGTATTCTTGGAGTTGCCTGGCCTGTTGATCTGTAGTTGATGCCTCTGTGTCTGCCCAGCTCATGATCTCCAGGGTGTGAATGTATGAGGTCAGTGCATTTCGTACAAGCTTTTGCCACATGGACTGCGTGTGGATTCCATATGTGTCTTTCAATGTCTGGTTGTTATCCAGTTTGCTATAGATCACCTCCAACATAACTAATTCCATCAGATACTGGATACCTCCCTCGATGTTGGTCCATTTCCTTTGAGAATCTGCAAGATTTTCCTTGAAAGGATACCTGTCCTTCGCAGTTTACAAGAGTTGCCACCAAAGACTCTTGCCTTTTTTTAATCCCTTTGTCAATGGCCTTATCCTTAGCAAAGGATCCCGGCTGCTGGGCTTCCTTACTCTCAAATTCCTGACTACTGGCTCCAGTATACCAGCATCAGAGTAGCCAGGTGAGAATTAACTCACCTAGTTGATGGATAAATTTTTCTGTATATCTTGCAGCTCATTTAGGGATAGGGACTGGGTGGCTTTTGTCTCATTTATTTCAGTCTCTTCCTTCTCTTGTTCTTCTGTCTGCTTTGCTGCAGAACAGGCTGCCTCTTCTGATTTTTTCTGCTGCACCCTCATAGAAGAAGCTTCTTCATTCCTTAATAAATGAGATTACTTCTGTTTTCATTGTTTCTTTTTAGTTATAGGAGTGACTGATACAGTATCTGGTTTAGCTGTAATGTTTGTTTGTTTGTTTGTTTGCTTGCTTGTTTTCCCTTTCTTCTTCCTGAGAATGCTGCATAATATCAAGCAGAGTTTGGCAGATCCTGGCCAGGGCCCAGCACGGTGTGGTCAATTGCGCCACTGTGGAATAGCCGCAACATTTGTTTTTCAAAATTCTATCACTTCATCATCCTCCTATCATTTGGGAGTGAAGTTCCAAACCATTGGAGGTGAGAAGTTCTCTAGATACCTGCCCATATTCTTCCACATGCTATGCACCCCATGATCATACTCTCACAGAGACTGAGTCATACTCCTAAATTGCTCATTAATCTTCGACAAAACCAAAGCAATAGTCCCAAGAAATACCAATAGAACTATTTTAACTATCCAGTAATGTTCAAGACACTGGCATTTTGTTGTAATGAAGGAGAAAACATCACAGAAGAATGTAGGGAAGATACCACTCTGTATTACCCTCACAAAAGCCTTTTAGAGGAAGAAATTGTTAATTGTCTCCAGGAGATGGTACCCAAAGTACAGTAGTGACTTCAGTACAGGGCCCAAATACCAGATTAAACTCAAGGTCAGTGTTTTAATTAAAAAAATTTTGCAGTCAAAACATCACTACTCACTACGGAGCACAGCAAATGGAAAAAGCCAACTCCAAGCTTTAACATCTACAGCAAAAAATTGCATGGCACAGATCTGATAAACTAGTATTGAGAACATATGAATCAATGTTGTGACCTACAATTGCCAATAGATATAAATCCTTTCTAATACATTCTGATAATCTGCTATTATCTCAAACTCTTTGAGCCTCATATTGGGCAACAAAAGAACTGTTGCGGTTTAATCTTGGCCACCACACAGCTGCTCACTCACTCCTCTGCCCCAGCCCCAGCAGCAAGTTGGGGGGAAAAGAAAAAGGTGAAAGGAAGATAATCTGTGAGTTTAGATAAAAGGAATTTAATAGTGACAAAATAATAATAATGAAATAGAAAGTAAAATAAAACCCAAGAAAGATAAGTGGTGCAAACAAAAACAGTTTCTCACCACCAACCAACCGATGCCCAGCGAGTCCCCAGGGAGTGACCCCCTGCCCAACCTTCCCAATAGCTTTTTGCTGAACATGATTCCAGATGGTCTGGAATATCCATTTGGTCAGCTGGTGTCAGCTATCCTGGCTATGTTCCTTCCCATCTTGTCCACCTCCTTCTTGCTGGTGAGGTGGGGTGAGAAGCAGAAAAGGCCTTGAGTGTGAAAGCACTGCTCATTAGTAGCTAAAACATCACGTGTTATTAACACTGTTTCCAGCACAAGTCCAAATCATAGCCCCATAGTAGCTACTATGAAGAAAATAAGCTGCAGCCAGAATCAGCACAAAAGTCGTCTGCCCTTGCTGTCATGGTTTCCCTTCTTGTTTTCTGTTGCTGGAGTAGTGCAGTGCCATTCTGCTGAGTCTGCAGCATCACCTGTGACTGCAAGGAAGAGAATGTCATGCTTTGAATGAGGGACGTCTTGACCTGCTTCAAGCCCGAGTGCAGGACACCCCAGCGGTGACTCCATGATTAGTGCATGTGGATCTATATGAAAAGCTGCAAAGAGACATTTCAGGAAGCACGGATGTAGAGGTCATGAAAACTATGTGATTTACTGCCTGTTGTTGATAACTGGTTTATCACTGCTGCTGACCCATGCATTGTCCCGAATGCCGGTGGTGACAATCAAATCAAATGGTTGATTTGAAATGAAAGCTAATTTGACCCTAATAGCCAGTGCTGGCAGCCAGGAGCAAGCTGCTGTGACTGGAAGCTGTTGCTGTGATAAGTGACCTGATGCTTCTGCTGCCCGCTTGCCACAGTGGAAGTGTCCCCAAACTCAGTTTTGCTGAGTAGCTGGCCAGTCTGCTATGTGCAAGGTTCCCAGACAGGGTATCCACCTGCTGCTCCCTGCCAGGACCCAGCCTTCTTCTGTACAATGCACCCTGAGAATCCTGTCTAGAGCTCAGAGATGTTCTGGTTGGTATTTGGAGTAAAAGCTGTTTTGGAGAACATGATTTAAATGAATAGTTTTTAAGCAAAAACTTGGCATGAACTCTTGAGTTTCCTGGAATGGAGTTTTTCATTTCCCATCTCATCTATCAACATCTGGCCCAGGTTATGGAGTAGTAGTGTACCAGTGATAACAATCTAAATACCTCCTGCTGAAGTTACTCTTGTTTCCAATGAAATAAAAAGTGCTTCACAAGAATCAGAAGACAAAGAGGGCACTGTTGTAGCTGAATAGCTGAGATAACCCTATGTTTCCCCTTCTTGGCTCCAAGGGCTGCTCACTGACTTCATACTGTGTAACATACAGGCATGAATGAGGAAGGATAGGAACTCAGGGATTCCTCTGTCGATATCAATCCCTGTCATATTTCTTCTGGTTTTCCTTCTCCTCTTTCCCCAATGTTCTCTTCTCATTTTCTATGCTGTAACTGAAGAAAAAGTGGAGGAGACAAAAAGAGGAAGGAAAAAAAGGAGACAAATTTCAGTTTTAGCAAAGGCAAGGGATTTCAGGAGGCTGGAGTTGTTCAAATATTGCTTTTAAATATCACTGCTTGGGAGAAAAACCATTGTAAACTCAAAAATTGTAGTATAATTTAAATTTTTCTAACCAACTTAACTAATACTTCAGGTATATAAAGAAAATTATATTTCTATACATTACACATTTTTTATTTAATGGAATTCATTAAAAATCATCATATTCAAAAAAAGTGCATAGCAATAAAATGTTACATTAGGAACATCTTAAAGACTATTTCATTTGCCAAATAAGCACTGCAGGGTTGTTGTGGAGGGTAAAAATTTTAGTACCCCCTCCTGATATTTATGAGATAGGGTATGGGAGGGGGGGAAGGGTAGAGCAAATATGTATTTTTATCCTTCTTGTTTTTTATTTTCTTATGAGTCATTACTCCATTCTTCTTAGTGCTCCTTATGAGAGTCTACATGCCTGTACATATTCTCTTAGCTTATTTATGGATGCATTAAGTATTTTTCAAAGTTCAATGCATTCTCTTCCCTTCAAGCTACTCAAGCCCTTTTATTACTTTGTTCTTCTGAATCACTAACAATATTTTACCCTACTCTGATCATTACACAAAAGTAGCTATTATATGGGAAGAGAGATATGAGGAATCACTTATTTTCCTGGAATGAAAGCCTCATTAACAAGACTAATTCTGCTTTGGCAACGGCTTGTTTTGACCCTGGTCTGAAAATATATAGTGCTGTGCGCAGCACATCACTATACCTTGGAGACAGGGTTTTGTTATGTATGGTCCCAGTGGGGTGTCTAGCTCAACGGGACTCCCATACCTGCTGAGAGTCTCTAATGTGATTCAAAGACAGAAGCAGGGTTAAAAGCTCAGAAAAGAAGTATCCGTTGTATTTTATCACTGCACACATTCAGATTGTGTGGGAATAAGGTAGCCATGAATAGATTACGGTTTTCAATTAGTAGAAAAGGTCTAACTATGTGAGAGAAAAGGTTCGGAGACAGCGTGTTTTGGCAGCAACACAATCTGACCAGGTTTTTTTTTATCGCTTGGGTTATTGAAGGATGAGGAGAGCTCATCTGCTACCCTGTTCCTGCTCTGAGGATGCTTGGTGTAGCTATTGCAGATTTGTAGCTGACTGTGCCCTTGCCTTGTTTCCCCTGCCTCCATGCTGATTTTCTACATGGATTTAGATACTGCAGTGGGAAGGTTAAGCTGTTCTTCTGACCTTTCTTGGTCTTTCAGACTGCATTCCCAGTTCAATGTCTATCACTATCTTTCTCTCACAGGAGACTTGCACTGCTCTCTCAGATCCTGCCCTGGACTGCTGCCTCCTGTGCCTCTGTGGTTACCTAAGAGGTCTAACTTATTTGATGTGCCTACAACACTCTGGGAGCAATAGCTTTGCTTCAGAAAGAAAAGTTACTGCACAAAAGCACAGGCCTTAAAGCAACAGAGCCACTCACATTCACTCCTAGTTTACAACTTACACTTTCCAAAGCCTTGAGTCCCCGAATGCTCCCTTATGTAATGGCAAAACTGTCTCTTTGCTCTGAAATTTATAATTTAAAATCCAGACCAGTTCCTTGATCTCTTCACTTAGATAAAACCACGACTGCTTACCTGTCTATAGCTTTCTGCTGCCAATGACTACTTCCAGAAACAGTAAACTGGTCCTGCAATGTGATGGAGACAGAATAGAAGAGCTGTGAATTGAATAGCGCCTAACACTGTTTTGTAAATGTAAACCAGAAATTCCACAGCCTTTATGTTTATTTTTCCAAACTTTTTATTTTCTCTCTTGTTAATAGGTAAATAAAACCTTTCAGATGGGAAGCTTTAACAATTTCGTGAAGGTTTTCATTGTTTCTGATCAGAGATAGGGCAGCAATCACATCGAGGTCAAGGAAAGAATTAAATGGAGGTGTTGAACAGGTGGCATTACATTGAGTGGCTGGATGGTATTCAGACACATGAGCTCAGGCTCAGCTCCTGATGGAGGCATCTAAATTCAATGTCACATGAGCTTGGTGCCTAGACTTTCACTGTTATCAGAGTTACTTTGGATGTCATTGAACAGAACAAAGACAAGTGTCTTGTTTGGGAAAAAAGTGAACCAAAAACTCCATGCATGATATTGTCTAGTGCCTTGATTCAG
Organism: Cnemophilus loriae; assembly: GCA_013397755.1. Taxonomy (NCBI): domain Eukaryota; kingdom Metazoa; phylum Chordata; class Aves; order Passeriformes; family Corvidae; genus Cnemophilus; species Cnemophilus loriae. Next base: position 2,275,625 of record VZTF01001716.1, read on the forward strand.
TTGTGTCTAATCTAAACAGGAATCTAATGTCACTTGAGATGCCCTCAGTGGTTTAGCAAATATGACACATCAGCTGCAGATGCCCATGCCCTTCTGGAAGAACAACTGGAGGCCAATGGGACACTTCTGGCTGTATTCCTTGACTCTTGTGCTTGAGTGTTTCAGCAAAAGTACTGAACCCTTAAATTCCACTGAAAGTCAGCTCACATGCAGAGGTTTAAATAGGTTTCCTGTTTTCAGGAACTGATTCATACCTGTAAGTGGCTTTCCTGGCTATGAGAATACTTGGTGAGAAATTAGGCACAGCTAGATGGCTACAGGTCTTTCCATTGTGTGGTAGAGAAAGCCTCCTAATATCTGACATGAATCCTGGGGGAGTACTGATCCCTCCATTCCCTATTGACATTGAGTATAAGGGAGAACTGCTACCAGGAATCCATTGGTTAATGAGCCTAAACAAAGGCATACGGTGAGCACAAGAACAGCTCCTGCCTCTTGCAGCTCCCGAGAAATCTTCAGAATCTGGGAAGAGGAACAGGCATAAAGGCCAAGCTCAGCTGAAGTACCACAGAGGCTCTGCAGTGGTTCCTCTCTCCTGTGCCGGCTAGCTGAAGGTCGTTGCAAGTGTACATTTTGCAAGAAATGCCTTCAGCTTCTACTCTCTCAGCAGTAGATGGCACTCGGCAGTTAGCAAGAACCACGGCTGTTTATGGCATTTTTGATCAGTAAGTAGACTGTGTCTGTACTCAGTGCTATGCACTTTTTATGTCTTGAGATCACATTTTCACAGATTCTACCACTCTTTCAAAATTTTCTTTGTTATAAAGAGTGAATAATATAACAAGAAGCCGGCAGATCTGACAAAGAGCCTCAGTAATAGTAGGCATTAAGATTCTTTCATTAAAATTATAAATATGGCCTGCAATGTCAGTTTTCTCTGTGAAAACTCTGGTCCAGTCTTGATTTGCCTGAATTTTGTTTGTAGCCGCAATTTCAGATCAAGCTCTTTAGAACTATTCTGAGCTGAAAAGGACACGTTGAGGCTATTGACAGGATACATTTTCTAGTTTAATAGTGTATATGGGAAAATACCTTTTGAAGAATTACACAGGGAAAGGAAAAGGTGACAGTGGAAGAATCCCAGGAATTACTGATCCCATGAATAACGTGAATCTATCACATGCAATCAGGAGAATGAGCAGACATGATATCTCTTTTGAGAAGAAGCAGGTATTACAATCTCACCTGTAATGCTACAGCTTTTTCCCTCAGGTCAAAATAGTTAATCCCTCTGCTGCATGTCTCAGTCGCTTTGTAACTGTGTGATTGTTAGAGAAAAGCAAGGGGAGAGCTGATAAAGTACTTTTAACTCTTGTAAAAAAAAAAAAAACATTTATGGACCAGGATTAAGATTTTTTGATGGAGTCAAGATAAAGTATATCAAAACCCCAAAAGAAGGTACAGGAAGACCAACAAGAGCAGATCCTTCTATTTGTGTCCAATACACAAGTTACAAAGGGCTGATTTGGCTGTTTTGCAGGGAACTCTTAGTGTCTTCTTTTGCTTATACTTGCTAGGTCTGGCTCCTCCCTTCTTCTCTTATAAAAAAGAGATGAGCAACAAGCAACCTTAGTTTAGAAGGAATACTCTCTGCCACAGTCATTAACTGCTTTTAAAAATAGAATTGCGACATTCATGAGTGAAGGAAAATCTGTAGATGTCTGTGTTTGGATTGCACTCACACCTTTAATTACAGTGTCGCACAAAATTGTAATCTCAAAATTAATTCAAATTGAGCTGGAAAGGGAAACTTGTCATGCAGATTGAAAGCTGACTGCAATACCATAATCAAAGGGTGATAGTAAATATAGCTGGATAGCTGGATGGCCTGGCCCAGAGAGTGGTGGTGAACGGTGCTGCATCCAGCTGGAGACCAGTCACTAGTGGTGTCCCTCAGGGGTCTGTGCTGGGACCAGTTTTGTTTAATATTTTTATTGACGACATGGATGAGGGTATTGAGTCTTTCATTAGTAAATTTGCAGACGACACTAAGCTGGGAGCTTGTGTCGATCTGTTGGAGGGTAGGAGGGCTCTGCAAAGGGACCTGGAACGGTTGGATAGATGGGCGGAGTCCAATAAGATGAAGTTCAATAAGTCCAAGTGCCGAGTCCTGCATTTTGG
>VZTF01001716.1:2278110-2304990 GCA_013397755.1 Cnemophilus loriae
AAAGAGATTGGATGTGGCGCTTGGTGCCATGGTTTAGTTGAGGTGTTAGGGCATGGGTTGGACTTGATGATCTTGAAGGTCTCTTCCAACCTAGTGATTCTGTGATTCTGTGATTCTATGGATGTACCTCATTCAGGCCCAAGGGCTCATGGTGATTCTGCGGACCGATATAATTTAACAACTTAGTGAATAATCTCAAGTGAGAAGCAAAGGTTGTAATTATCTCTTGGCTGAAACTCAGGACTGGAACAGAGTCTCTAAAACATGAGGTTGGTATACAACCTGAACTGTTGACTGGGGCTGGAAAATAACTTATGTGCTCTGCAAATTGAAGCACCAGGGGAGTTTTTTATCTTCCATGCAGCAATGGGTAACATTGATAGTATAAATACTATTGAGATATACAGGTACCGGGAATAAATGGAAATACTCAGGAAGACAAAGGAAAAAGGAAAACATTAATTACAACCTGACCTCAAATCTCAGAAAAATAAGGGATATACTCATGGGGAGTGTGTGTGTTTGTTTAGGTTTTTTCTTTTTCTTTTTTGTAATATCCTTTGGTTGGATCAGGTTAGGCGAACAACAAAATACAATTCAGAATAAGACACTGAGGAAGTGGGTGGGTGCAATTTGAAAAGCATGTTCAGTGGGACAGAGGAATGTAGAAGCACTACAGCTGAAAGAGAACAATGGATGATGGCAGACAGCAAAACTGTGCTCATCTGAGGGCTTCTATAAGCATCTTGTCATGCTACTACTATGGAGAATCAAATCATCACTGGGAAACAATGTCCTCAATAATATTTTGTTGAAAAAAATATGCAAATTAAAACTTTGGAAATATAAAAAACTTACATAATGTATTTTGCAATGTGTGCTTACCACTCTTGTGCTTATCACGATACAGTCTGCAGATACAGAGATCTGCCACAGATACAGTCTCCAGCTGTATCTTTCAGGCACCACATAATGTCTAGTGTCTCAGAGGCCCAAGGAGTTGCTCTCTGAGCAATGATGAAACCTGGTTTTAGTGTCTGTCTTCACTGGAGATGCCAAATTGAAGGGTGATATTAGCCAGTCCCTCAATTTCTTTTCAAGCCTACTCAGCTGTCTATCTAGAAATGCCTCCTACCCAAACCCCACCTTTATAGGAATCAAGTACAACTGTGATCTATTCCCACTGGCCAGTTTATTTCAAACAAATTCAGAAGCTTTCACTTAAACACATAGTGTAGAATAATGTAAACATTTTTTTTTTTCTGAGATAAGAAGGCAGAAGTACAAGTAGATCATAACTATGTAACCTTTCTTCAGCTTGCAGCATGGACAGAATTTGTTTACGAATGCCGTCAAAATGCACTGAAAATTCAGAACTCATGCGGAGCCAAGGAGTATGACAGAGGTCTGTTTGGTCAGAGACCTGACTGATTGGTGTTACTTAGCCTAAGCCCTTTAAAAATGGAGTACTCCAAAGGTTCTACAAACTGTAGAATAATCTTGTATAAAATAGTGGGGAGCCATTTCTTGAAAATGTGTTAAAGGGCAGAGTATTAGGGGCTACTAATTTCAGAATGTCTGAACATGATGCATTTGTAAGCAGGCTCTTACATTACTCCTAAAAGAACAATTATTTTCTTCCAATTATATTGCAACTTACAGATGCACAGGCCAGAGTAAATGTGGCATTGCACTGTAAACCCAGCAGACTAAGTCTGAACTTGCCTCTGTATTTTCGCCCAAAGTATCTTCCCTTTAGCCAAGAGAAAAGGGGAAACTGGGTGATTAAGGATGGTTGTGAGTTGGCACTGGGCACAATGGAGGCTGTGGCTGTTCCTCACCGGAGCTGAGCTCCGGACCATGGGCTGCTGCCACCAGTGCAGAGATTATGGGAGCTGCTCTTCCAGAGGCTGATGACGTGGTGGCACTGAGCCAGAATGTCCTGCATTCGCCTGTGCTTGCCATGTGGATGGATGATTCAGAAAAGCCTAAGAAAGCCCTCTTCTCCCTGCCACAATATCCCAAGTGGTTAAATAAATCTGGTATCAAACTGTTGAACAAGTCTTGAAATGGTGGCCTGCCTTCTCCCTCTAAATAAATTTACAGATAAGTACCAACTGTTTCCTTTGCAAATCAAACTCCTTGACACTAAGCAAAGTAATTGTAGTGGGTCTTCTGGGAATTAAATGTATTTACTGCTGATGTTGTTTTTAAAATAGTTGTTTACAGGGTGTCAGATAGTACTGTGTATGATTCATAGCAAATGGCAGCATGCCGGAATTTTAAACTCTCCTTGCATGGTGACTTGCCTACTAGCTTGGTTGGATGGAAGGAGAATATTTAGCTTTCTGCTGTAGATATACTTTACAATTAGCACTCTTAAAACAGAAAATGGGAAATGCAGCATAGCAAGCTCCTTTAACATTTATATAAACACCATTAATCAAGAGCCTTCTGTATTGTATTCTTCTTGCACTTATGTTCTAAATTGACCGTTCTTTTCATCTTAGAAAGCATTTTCTGTTACAACATCTTCCCTAATTTTTTTAAATGGTTATGATTTGAATTCCATTTTGATGACATTGATAGACATCTGAGACATTTTGAAATATGTACAACCAGTTACTTCTTTATTCATTGCACTGTAACTGCCTAGAAATGAATGGAGGATTCTGCTGTACTTGCCATTGTACAGTTGATGTAGAACCTGATTAAACCTGCTAATGTGATGCATACATGACTGGGTAGCTGCTCTGAATTTTTTTGTGTCCTTACAGAAACTGCTTAGGCACAGGGCAGCAGCTCTTTTCAGCGGTTTAGACAAGAAAGGCAAAACTAATTTTTTGTAGGCCATTTATTTTACTTATTGTAATGAGAGATGTCTTCTCCACATGGAAAATAATGCCACATATTCTTTGTAGAACTACTTTGCTGCTTCCAATAATGCTTTCTATCCTCAAGTCAGATCAGCAATGGTAGGGGTGGTCTAGGAAGGTCTGAGAGAATGTATCTGTCCCTGCTTTCTGGTCAGTGGCATCATCAAAGGACCAGGAAAGCAGGAGTGGAAAAACTGGTGTAGGTATCCTAAGCTTTCCTATAGACAAAATCTACTTTACTTATCCCAGGAGCTAGAAGAGAGACACTGGATCTATATCCTGTTCCGTGCTCAGGATAAGTTTTTTTTCATTTTGCCAATCTTTCAAAAGATCTGTACACTTTAATGGGTATTGGACAGCACTGAGGTGAGAGGTGAATTGTATTCTTGATAGATGGGTCATCTACGATAGTTTTATGAATTAACTCTGTTTCTCCCACAACGTGCATACGCATGCACAAACAGACAAATGCACATTCCCTGGATTTCTGCAGCTACTTCAAAAATCTTTTTGTGTAGATGTCATTCTTTGTATCCTGCACCGAACTTCCTTACTCAGCCTTCTGAGATGAAAATACCTCCATGAAACCAGAAATAGATTTAACTAAATTTTGCTTCAAAATTTCTACTGCAAATCAGTGCTGAGGTTTATGCTTGGATGATGATAATTTTTGACCTCAAGACAGACTTTTAGATCTCCAAAGCATACATCATTCTAACAAAATTAGCGTACTATGGGCTACGCTGGAACTCAGAATAATGACATTTATCCAAAATGCATTCAGTGAAATGTTTGGTATGTCATTCTGTTTAACAGTTACAATTAGCAGTTCATTTGTTTGCTTCTTTTTTTTTTTCCTAATGAAAAAGATGCAGAAAGACAGCTTTAAAACTGGTACATAAAACACTAGTATATCATGGGCCAGTTTTTCTGCTATTGTACTTATAAATCTTAGAGTAATGAAATTTTTGTTTTCATTAAATTAATTTATTTCCTTATTTTTTACTCTTTTCATCTCTCATCCCAATTACTATTTTATTTTTGTAATGCTCTTGTTAAATACTTACAATCCTGCTGTAATCTGTTGCCACAGCATTTGCACAGCTGAAAAGAAAACATTACTGAATTGTCAGCATGTTTTCAACTTCATTAAAGTTGACAACCTGGAAATCAGCTGTACAGGCTGTATTACTACAGCTACAGGGAAATCTGAGCTATTTTCCTGCCATTAAATCATCTTAACAGCAAGCAGCATACTCCAGAGTCAAGTTACTCAGCTCACACTTTCATGTTTCCTAAATAAGTTGCTTTGAGAGAATTTGGAATTTGTCTCATCCATGTCTCTGGAAAAAAAGCTGCTCCTTAATCACTGTTTGAACTAGTGATAGATTGTCAGTGTAGCTGTGATAAGTTTACTGAGGACAACTGATTTTGAGATTAAGTTTGAGCTGCTTTTATGCTGATTTTAAGAACTGAAATTTTTAAGGAACCAAGAGCCCTGTTCAAAGACAACTGACTTAGCCTAATGCTGCTTAAACTACATCTTCATTTCACTAAATTGTGTTCTTTTGGAAACATCATGTGCACACAAGTAGGTTGTTTTGATTTTTTCATAATTCGCCAATTCAAAACATACTTCTTCCTTACAGGAATGTTTGGAAAGAGTGCAGACACTAAACTTGGCACAAATGAAAGGCAATACAGTCAAGGAGAATTCTTTTCCTAAAAAAGGAAGAAGAAACTAATTAGTGATGCATGACCAGACCTTCAGGATTAGGACAAAAGTATTTCAGGATTTGGTAGAAGAAAATAAATTACTTGGTGCTAAGTTTGCAGCTGTCCATGCATGGCTTGAAGGTTAGTATGGAAGAAAGTAGAAAGGTGCTACTGAGAGAAAAGTCTAATTAGAGTTCATCAAGATGAGCAGAATTGAACCATGGGAAAAGCGACGAATTGTTTCTCAGACACAGGCAAGGTGATATTTTCTATAGGAAATAGGAAACAATCTGAAAGTGACGCAAAGGGGCTTCATGGAACAATTTTAGAGACAGAGACAAAGAGATATGCAAAATAAATGGTTCTTGGGCATCAGATGAATTTAAATCAAGAAATATGTATAGAAGGAACAAAACGACAGCAGCTGCAGTAGTCAGATGAAACCTCTCTAAGAGAAAAATAAGATCAATTTCAGACATGGGAGGACACAATAAGAGTGAACAAAGACAGGAAAGGAGCCAGAAATTACTTTCTGGGTCAAAAGAATCATTCATGATCTATATGTGATGGACAGCCCTATAGCCAGAAATAAATGAAAAAAAAATGAAAAAGAAGAGAAGTATGGAGGCAACATCAAGGTATAAAAAGCAGTTGAAGGAAAGCATGTGCAGAGCACAATCACAGGCAGCACGTAGTTTCTGCCAGACCACATTATTCAAAAGAAAATGCCCCAAGCAGGACTTCTTGCCAAACTATTGATGTTCTAAGACCAGATAAATTTGGTGTTGGCTAGAGGGCTCACATTTTTTTCATCAAAAGTCCCAAGGTAAAAGGCATATAAATGCATATATCAACAGCAAGCATCTGACACATTGTGTATGTGTCATGCCATGGCTGTGCCTGCACTGGTTGCCCAGATTTGCAGTGCATGTGCAGATTAGTCAGACAGCACGTGCCCAGTGGGTTTAATGCACTTTTGTTGCATTGGACTTGCTCTAAGGGAGAGACGGCTACTCAGTATGAGGACAGTGGCCATTTGTCTATGATTTCAGGACTCATCTTTTTGTGGAAGGTGGAAAAGGCAATAGAGGGGGAAATCTGTGCCAGTGTTGTTGGATAAAGATATTAATGAAATGTGTAAGAGCAAAGGCTTCTGCACAGAATAGGCAGAGAAAAAAATGCAGTTCAGGTCCTTGCAGGAAGGGATGGAAGATTTAGCAACAGTGCAGCCACTTTCACTTTTGCTGCAATGCAGTATGAGAAAATGTACATAGGCCTCATGGTTATGTTACCTGAACTGCACTGCCAGAATAGGCAGAACAGCTCAGAATGTTGAATCTAAGCCCCAACATCCATTTTGTCAGCAAGGCTGATAATGTCATGAAGGCCTACTGGGGAAATGCGGGTTTAGATGTAAGCATTTGGACATGTCTTGATGCCTGTGTGATAGCTGTGACAACAGAGTCGTTCCTAAGAATATTCGCCTTAGCTTCAGGAAGCATGATAACAATTTTGTAGTCTATGGGATGCCTGAGAACTTGCCTTCCAGCAGAAAAGATTGAGGAAGCTTTTCTTGATGTGTTTAAGGGATGCCTGATGTCTCCCAGGCTCCAAGGATTCAGATACTTCTAAATGCAGCGTAACAGGGGACAGCAGCAGAATATGGCTGAGCATAAGTGGAAAAGGGGGAGCCTCAGCAGCTGGGATTTCCAACACTAGTGTGAGATAAGGGAGTACGGGCCTTCTGTAGCTACCAAAATCAAGTATCAGAACTAAGAGTCTCTGCCTAGCCTGAGCTACTGTGCAGCACCCAGTCTTCTCCCTTTTTCTGCTAGATTATGTGATCACACAGGATGTCATCCTTGGGGTAAACGTCTCACTTCTCTTTTCTTCCTCCCTACAGCCCAGCTACAGTCTAACCAGGCTAAAAGACATCACTTACAGGCCTGCTTCAGCAATTAAAGTCTGCTTTGGGACACCATGTCAGATTGGACAATCTGAAGAAGAAGGAATTGAAGCACACTTTTTGTCTGTCTAGAAGACAACTCTCCTGGAATATACCTTCTCCTATGCTCATATAACACAAGTCCAGAAAGGGTACAGTGAAATATTAGGTTGAATAGAAGTCCTTGCTCTTGACAATCTAGTATATAGAGACACTCAACAAAAATCTAATGGCACAATTCATAAGATGGAGTGCCATCTAAAACTGAATCACAGCAGAATAAAGGTAGGTGTTGTGTGAGTTACTTTGGCCAGACCTTAGGAAAAAATACCTCTGGACTTGTTCAAATAAATTGAAGACAATAAAACATTCTCAAATCTCTGACTTCTTGGTGGAAAAATCAGAATCCATAATAAACCCGACGGTTTAGCTATTAACAGATTTATACAGATCCTTATTATAAAGCCCAAAATAGGAAGCACATCTTACTGGGAAAATTTGATGAGAACTTTGAGAATACAGGGGCTGTATCATTTCTAAACCACAATAAATGGCAGCAACAAACTCGCTGGATGTGTTCCAGGGTATGTTCCTAGAAATTCAGGTCACAGCACTGAAAAGGTAGATAAGCCATAAATAGTGGACGAAGCAGTATTTTACAGGAGACACTTTGGGGGCATAAGGATCGAGAGTGTAGAACTATCACAGGAAAATTATACTCAAATAGAAAAGAATTTACCACTGTCACTGGATGTCAGTACACACTGTGCAGTATAGCTGAAATAGATTACAAACCTTAGGGGATATTTTTGACAAATCTTAAGCTTCTGCACCATCTAGACTTCACACATGATCATAAACCTACAAAGGCATGACTTCGAAGTGAAATACAAGCCCAGAAGAGAAATTCCTGTAGCAACATGAACTGGAGTCTGCAAAAAAAAGCCGCAGAAATGCTAAAGAAAAATAGAGAACATTAATATGATGAATCTTTTAAAGGAATGGGTCAGGATGACTTGTCCAAAACCAGGTTCTCCTGTCCTATCAGGACCATGGGAGTGTGAAAAAACAAAGTTAAGCTTGAAAATGAATGTAAAGAAAGCAGTGACACCGAAGAAAAGTCCTTCCAGGCATCTACAAAGATTTATGGATCAGACAATGATATTATGGGAAGTCTGAGGATGAGACATACTTCACCAGTTTCAAATGTGCATGAAAGACAAGACATGGTTAGGACATGCTGATTAATTGTATCTTTTTTTTTTTACCGTATGGCAATAATGTGTGTATAACAGCATCTGAAACATTTGAATAAGTTGATCTGCATTAGTGAATTAATAGATACTTCCATTATGAAAACTGCTAGAGGCAGAAGCAGAGGCTCTTATACTAACAGATGATGTACTTTAGAGAGCCCAGGAGCAATGGATAACTCATCTAGAGGATATCCTTAGCCTGATTATTATTACAAAAATATGTTTGAGGCAGCTCCAACAGACAATGCACTGATGATCTCTGGACTGGGTGACACAAAGGCGATGTTAATGAGCTAAAGCGGCAATAACAACCTCACTTCACACAATGAACCACAGGGCCTATTTGAAAAATTTCCAAGCATTAGTATTTGGTTTACATGCAGGCACACACAAACCAACAGGGGTAGAGCCACTGGCTCTGCTTGCCCTCCCTGGGGCTGGCTGAAGAGCACACAACTCCGCCAGCAGATTCTGATACTGTTCAAGGTGGTCAAGAGTGCTTCCTCTTTGTTTTATTAAGCTGCTAAAACACACTTCTGGAGTCAAACATTTCATCTTCACAGGCAAGCAGAAAGTGCAAAGCTGTAACCCCGTGAAAAGACTGTGTTTTCCTTCCCAAAACCTCATGCCAGGGTGAAATAAAACAGCCGAATGAACAGAGGGAAAAAAGTAGAAATACTACTCATGATAAAAGTGCCACTGTACAAAGTTCCTTCCAAAGGAGGATTATAGGAAACAGTGCCACTCCAGTGAGATAACTGAACACCCTGGGCTGGGTGTTTCTGAGCCAAAGGAGGGGCTCCTCTCTGTGTGAAATCACAGATGCTTAAGACCCACTTGTGTCTGTATGAATATAGCAGATGTTGACCACACGGGCTCTGTTACATGTGGAAGGTGATTCCCATCAAGCCATCTACCTCTGGGAGACAACAAGCAACACAGCTCACGGCCTCGTTTAACCTAGTGACAATATATAAGAAAGGGCATAACAGACCATTACGCAGATGTGGGAGAAAATCCAAACTTAAAAATTAGGAGACTTTTACAGCATCTGCTGAGGTGTCTCCTCACTGGCTTAACCATATTAATTCCCAGCATCCTTATCCTGATTCATATCCTGTGGTTTACTTGAGCTTCATCTTCGCTATGAAAACATGTATACAGAGCTTCTGGTCAGAGACCGCAAAGATGCATTCACTCACAACATGAGACATTTACTCTACACAGCAAGCTTCCTAAATGCAATGTCCCATGCCTGGGCTTGTATTCCCCATGGAAGGAGTGAACTTGATTGTCACACAGACTCAAATGGAAGCTGTGTCCACCTGCGTCTGAGTAAGAAGGGGAACTAGCTCGTGGTTTGATCTTGTAAAAACTGACAAGGATCTCTCTTGATATGAAGTATTCTCACCTGTGTCTGCATCTGATCTAAAGCTCCTTCACTCTTTAGGGGTCTTCCTCTGCTGTGCACACGTCTCCTTTCTACTACTTGCCTTCCTTTTTTAGCTGTTGATGAGCTTGTGGTACTCTTCATAAGAAAGAAGTAGAACAATGCCAATCACCTCCTCAGGGTGTCTAGGAGAATCCATCCTACACAGGAGCTCAAGATCTAGCAATTCACTGTGATAAGGTCCTCCAAGTCTCACAGGCAGCATTTGGGGTACTCTCCATTCCAGACACCTTACTGTCTTACATCTTGAATTGTTTCCCATTTATGTATCACTTGTATCACATTATTACCATTTATGTATCCAAGTCAGGTACTGAGCTGCTGCTGATTTAGGTATTCTACAAGCTGTGATTCTGGAACAGTATGTTTTTCAATTTTGTATGCTTAATCTTATGTAACAGAGAAGTATACAGACACTGAGTTTGTAAGAAGGGCCATGCTTGCCTTATGTGAAAAGTTCTGTTTACTGGCTGACAAGGATGGCTGCTGCAGTTCAGCAAGAAGCCACATTTGCCTGAGTCACAGAACAGCTAAGGTAGGAAGGCACCTCTGGAGATGGGCTACTCCAGCCCATGGCTGAGCAGGGACACTGAGCAAGTTGCCCAGGGCTGTTTCTCATTTGGTTTCTGAAATCCCTTTACATATCAGAAGTTGACATTGTGACGAACAGCCTTTCACTGACGAGAAACTTCAGGGCTGCTATCACTATTTTCAAGTATCAAAATTGCAAATGATGGGATGAAAGAATGATGCACTTCCAGTCCAAGGGATTCTTTGCAAATAAAAAGACACGGTAGCAGATTTTTTACACCAGCTTACAGTCTTATTTGGAAAGACAACACCCAAGAGAGGTGATCTGCCTAAGGAATTAGGCCCTCATTCTGACGGATGTGAAACTGTCATGTCAGGTTTGCCAGCTGAGCAAATTGAACAACACAGCCCAGACTCAGTCAGCACATGAAGCAGTTTTAAGGTGTGCCGCCATTTCATTTCTTTGTACTGAATCCCAAAGCCAATAAGTAATTCCCGGACTTTTTTCCATCTTTTTTAGAGAAAATGTCTCCTCTTTAAGTTTTCTTCCATTCTGGAAGCTATTACAGGCTGGCCTCATAAATATTAAACATTTTCCTCTTCGAGTTTTGAAAAGTCCCCGGAAGATGCTGATTGTATCTAGGGCACTTCTCTACTGACCAACGAGAACAGGTGACAAGGACTACCAAGCTGGTGGCTAGAAATATCCCCTACTCTCAGCCAAACACAGGGATCAAGCAGTGGGGACAGGCACGGATGGCCTGGAAGCTGAGTGCTGTACTGACTATGACACCTGACTAGTAGCTCACAGCATGACTCAACTGGTGTGACTCAGACCTGCAAACCCATCATGGATGTGTGAAGACTGCAAATTCCTCAGGGAGAGAATGCCCCAGACTCCCGGGTGCTGCATTAAGACTCTCCAGCTCCCCAGCTAATATGTGCCACTGGAGTTCATCTACAGCAATATGAGGGCTGGCATCTGCAGATCCTGTGTGACAGAATGCAGTTGTATTGCAGCAATGCCAGATATTACATCTCTGTAACACTACTTTTTCAAGAGAAGAATTGTGAGCAACCCTTAAGTAATGTTTCTTGGTCACTATCAGCACGTGCCAAGCCCGAGTTCCTAGTAAAAGAAGGTTTTTTAAGTTTTCATTAATTTGAAATCCTGTTACACTTCTTTTAGGCTAATCTGATCTTAGATCACTCGTTCCAGAAGCTGGTGTAATAGGACAGCATTGTCAGCTGTCACAGCCAAGAGAAATTGGAAGAAGACCTTTGTTCTGAGTCTGTCATTGCATGGGTTAGTAATTTGTTCCTATGCAACACTGTTGATTTCCATTCTATTCAGAGCAGTTAAGACCAAAGCCTGACACTAATCTGGATGGAAGTTAAGATGAAGTTAGGCTGTTCTAAATGAGAAAAAAAAAGAGAAAAGACTCTGGACTTTTCACTCAGACAGCTATTAAATGACTTAGTACCTGATATTAAATGGTACCTGCTACTTGGAAAAATACTGCTGTATATGCAGTAAAAAAATTTTGAAGGATTCTGAAGTTGCTTATTTAAATTTTGACTCTGCAAAAGCTGTCAGGTCTTCTTTGAGAAACAAAAAAAAAATCCTATTGTTTAAAATCAGTTTATTCTCCCTATCTTGCATTTTAACTCCCCATAGCATACTACAGCTGCAGTACATACTGCCAGATACCTTGAAACCATCCTCTCCAGGCCACCAGAGTACACGTACCTTGCACACATAATTCCCCTAGATTTAGGTCCCATTGCCAAGCCTATGGGTAAGCCAGACCTCCTCACAGATTTTTCCCTCTTTAACAGAAAGTGTCAGCAGCAAACCACCCTTGTGCTGGTAGCATTTTTGCAGATAGCTGCGCACAAAAGCCGAAGCCTGACGGTTACCATGGGATTATCTCATTAAGCTTTTACTGAATATACTGCATTCTTCAATGCTTGTAAATCTTTACTACTCTTCTCCCTCTCCTCCTCTTCTCTTGCCCTCTGTGCAGGAACGTGAATTGTATCAAACCCCGGCAAGGGTAAGGGAGCTGCTGTGCTCTGTCACCCAGCAATGTGGTTCCATGGTTCCATCTGGCTTGAAAAATCCCATCTTTCAAACCCTCTCCAAAAAGGCATTGCTGTGTATTTTGGAAAAAAGTAATCAGCTACTGCACCTGTTGTTATTTATGAATAATAATAAAAAGCTCTGAAGAAGGAGGATACTTAACCTGCTCTCCTGCTGAGAATTGGATCAAATTCTTATTTTCCCTAAGCCACCTTTGTGTTCCTTTAGCAAGTGCAGGAGCCTTCAGAAGGGTGTCTTTTACACTGTCGCTCCTGTGAAGGCCTATTTACACTTCCAAAGAAGTATGAGAGGGTCCCAGTAGCAAAAATGGTTATTATTTCACGAGAAGCAGTCCTTTCTGGTCTGCACACGTGTCCTGTGTGCCCAGGGTTGCAGGAATGGTCCCTAGGGAAGACTTGGCTCTATGGAAATATTAATGGCATCTTGTGTCTCAGCAGAAAGATTTCTGTTCTTTCACATTCAACAAAGAGCATGGCATAACCCAGTATACCCAAACCCCACAGAGAGGCTGGTGCCACATTTTAATGTACATCCTTTTTTACTTAAGGGGTTTTCTTCCCCCTTAGCTCCTCAGGTAAAGGAGCCTGAGTGACAGATTTTCCCCACTGTTGTCCAAATCTCCAGTATACTCCAGATTCGTCAAGAAGATTGTCAGCTACTGCACTGCTCACCTGCTATGGATGTGCTTGTTTGGAGATAGCTGCTAGCCTGGGTCAGGCTGCCTGCACTGGCCCTAGGTGTTCCATGGGCTGTGGCACAAAGCTGCTGCTGCTGCTGCAAGCCCGCAGTAAGTTTCACAGAGCTGGGAAGGGAATTATGGTGACTTGCTGCTGGCACATTCCTGTTAATGTGTTTACTCGCTTTCTTCAGGATCTTATGAGAATTGCCAGTGAATTCAGATAACTGACAGGATCTTAGTTATAATTAGTAGCAGCTTCCATTCTGACACACGGGAAGGGCTAACAGCATTTTTCTTAAGGGAGAGTTGTTATGCTCTCCTCCAGAGAGGTACTTAAAAAAGTACATTTTCTAGCAAAAAGCCTCTCCCACTTGTTTAGGACAGATGGGAGAGAAAGGGATTCTGAAGTGATGGAGTTTGAGGGTAAAAAATTATTGTACAAACTGTCACAGAGCATGGGCTGTCACAGATAAGCTATTTTTGTTATTACTGACGTGCATCCGTTCTATCAGGAACTCAAACAGTATCAGAACAGATGTGGATGAGGTTTCTATTTCTTTGTTCATAAAAGCTGTGAAAAATCACAGGGAAATTAGCAGAGTATAATACTTGTGGAGACCTGAAACTCAAGGGCTGAATCAAATGACTGAATTTATTTACTCTGACGAGCAAAGTGTACTTGGCTACAGGGTCTAATCACAAGGCGCTGATTTTCAAAGGTTCTATTGTTCCAATTCAGAGGCATTTGAAAATAAAAATAAACATCAATGGGCATTCAAAAAGGCTCAAGAAGCTAAATACCCAAGAATAGTTTAAGATCTGCTGACTTTCAGTGAAGCTGGGGGTCTGATTTGAGGGTAATTCTCCTCACAGACACCACAGAAATGAAGTGGCAGAAGGAACAGCTTGGGCTGCTGAGTCCAGTTCTTTACAACTGCAATTAGCCCCATAATGTTTGAGAAGGCCCAGCCTGAGGGGCTCTTCACCATCAGTATTTCCTCAGAAAGTCCCTTTGTTGTACATGCCTGCAAGTCCTTCTAGGAATCTGCCTGGTCTCTTTCTCCAGGTTCTGTTATGGAATATACAGATGAAAAGCAAATAATTCAGGGACAAAAATGGAATGAACTTCCATTTCACAAACCTGGGGCCCTTGTGAGTGCAAATGACAGCAAAGGAGATAGGATTGGGAGATGATCTGGGACAGTGACCAGTCAGCCATTTAAGTAGAATTTAGCAACCTGAGATCAACAGAGCTTCTGGCCGTAACTGTATGAATTCCAGGAGTGAGGAGCTTTTTTTGTAGTGTAAGTGGTTTATAGGCCTGAGCTTGGGGATAGTTTTTGAGATTGATCTTGATGGTTAACTTAACACTATGCTGATGTTTTAAAATACTTTCATGTCAATTTTTCCTGCTATTTCCTTTGATTTTTCTAAATGTAATATGTATTTCTAAATGTAAAAGGTACTCCACTGGTATGAGCAATTTTAAAATAATAAATAAAGCATGTATTTACATCAATAAGCTTTCATAAAAGTAATGACACTAAATAACTACATATGTGACCCAGGATGTCTTCACATCCATAAAGGAGGCTTGAATATGTTCAAGTTCAAACAGCGAATTATCTTTTTTCACCTATAGTTTATTTTTCAGAAGAACACCTGAAACTATAGCTTTCCTAATGCAAAAACTTCGGAGTGTTGTCCCTGCTTGCCAAAACTACCTCCTCTAATTGAACTTGCTCTTTAGTACGTGCAAAGTGAACCAAGGCAGGGCTTTTCCACCTCAAATGTAAAAAGCTGTAGTCAGACTTTTGTCTGACTTTCTTCTCTTACAAGAAAGACATGATCTGAGTTAAAACAGAGACTTTGGAAGTGATTCCTACAGATGCAGACTTGCTTTTCCTGCTGGTGCCAGGAGGATGTGACCTCTTGGATGGTACCATTGGTCAGCTCTGGTTGCTTCTGGTGATGGAGCCAACACAGGGAGTGAGAGTGTTTGGGGCTCTGGCAGAAGCTGGGAGCAGGGATGTAGATGTTGCTGCCCTTCCTGGTTGCCCCTGCTTGAAAGATTCTTTACTCCATTTGTGCCTAGATGTCCCTGCTCAAGTGGCACAGCTGTGGTTGAGCTCAATAACTCAACGTGCCCATGAGAACTGAGACTGTCGGGAGGCAACAGTCTCAAGTGTTCAGGTGTGAGAAGGACAAGCTGAAGGGAACAGGCCTGAAGGAGCAGTGCTCGTTTCTCATCTATATCCTTTCGCAGAGCAGAGTATGGGTTGTACACATCAGTGACTGTCGGGGTGGGAGTCTCACCCAGACAGAGTTTTGTCAGGAGCTACATTTCAGGCTGTAAATTAATGACCAAGAAGCATTTTTGCACAGGAGAAACTCCAGACTGAGAAATGTCTTTGGCAAAAGTATTGGATTTCCAGAAGCACTGGATATTATTAGCCTGTCTTTTGAGGTGGTGCTTTACCTTTCTGTTTATGTGCAAAAATTTCCCCGCTGCTGAATTAGTTTGCTCAATGGAAATCCTATCAAGTCTGAGGAGGTCTGTGCAATTGAGCAAGAAGCTCGAAGGATGTAAAATACTTACACTGAGAATTCTGGGTTACAACTAATATTTAACATGTATTTATAAAGGGAAAAGAGGTTACGTATCAGATTCCTACTATCACATTGGCCAAATAGCTATGCAAATGTCTTTTGATTTCTCCTTAATACTCATGTTTTGCAGAAAGTCTCCCAGGGTGTTAATCCCCTGGGTGATATTCATTCACATGAAATGAAATACACAGAGGAGAGGGAATGATAGAAAGATTTTACTGGCACAAAGGTGTCAATGAGCAAGTTATATGGGTCAGCACAAATGAGTACAGATAAAATTTTTTTATCACCAGACCATGTATTTCGCAAATGCTGAGCATGAAAAGAGAAAAAAAAAATCTCAACTTTTGTAGAGCATTTAAAAATTATTGACGATAATGGCTGTGGGTTTTTGTTTTTCAAGCAAAGCAAATACTCAGGCATCTTAATTGCAAAGTATGAGATCTTGAAATCTCATTGAAACAAACAGCAAGATTCCCACTGGCCTTAATGGAGCTGGGATTTCATCCAAGTAGCCAACTATAGGAGACTCAAATAAGGGAAAAAATATAACCAACACATTTTAGAAACAGATGGGGTTTTTTTCTCTCTTAATATACTGACTCCCTATTTTCACTCCAAAAGTTAATTCTGAGACTCCCTCAGACCAACAAGAAAGATTTTTGCATCCTCTTGAGATGCTAGGAGTATTTCCAATGGGGAAAAAAATGTAGCTTGAATGAGAGGTGAATCACAGAATCAGAGAATGGTTGAGGCTGGAAGGTGCATCTGGTAATCACTGAGTCCAACAGCTCTACTTATGCAGGGCCACCTACAGAACGTTGCCCAGGACCATGTTCAGTCAAGGTTTGACTGTCTCCAAGGATGGAGACCCCACAGCCTCCTGGGCAATCTGTGCCAGTGCTCAGTGACTGTGACAGTAAGAAAGTGTTTGCTGATGTTCAGAGGGAACCTCCTGTGTTTCAGTGTGTGTCACGGGGTATCACTGAGAGGTGTCTGTCTCCATCTGTCTGTTACAGTAGGTTTAATAGGTAGGGTGAAGTTTTCTAAGTCCACTGGGGAAGGCCGTCACACGATGCAGGCTGCCAGGGCTCTTGTCACTGGGTCTGTGATCTTTCGCTTTTCCTGAGAAGTTGTTCCTAGCCACCTAAAAGGGAAGTAAGAATTTGACCACTGCTGAAGATGCATGAAAATCACACCCATGCTGCATATATGTTAATTTTTAAAAAAAAATTATTTAGTGGTTCAGTGTTCCTGATCGTTTAAAATAAAAATATTTGCCCAAATGAGACTCCGCACTTTCAAAGAATGGTTTCCTTTCGGTTTCAGTTCTTCATCTTTCTCAGATGTCTGTTGTGCCCAGTATCTGCCATTTTGTAATCTGTGACTTGACCTAATTTGGCCATTTCTATGTATTGACTTTGAAGCTCATACTGTGACAGTATTAAAATAGAAAGTCATAGGATCATGGAATGGTTTGAATTGGAAGGGACCTTAAAGGTCCATTAAAGGGACCTTAAAGGGACTTCCAAACCCCTTGCCATGGATAGGGAGACCTTCCACTGAACCAGATTGCTGTTCCTTGCTGGGATCAACTAAGCAGGATGGAGCCTGTGTCCCTGTGCATCTCTGCTGCTTGACGTTGTTAGCGAGGTAATAAAATAAATGCACTCTTTGCATTTCAGCTGTGGTTTGATGGTTGCCTTTGGTTACCTGCGTGTGCTGATTCACTCACTATCCAGCCTAGTCTTGAACACTTCCAGGAATGGGGAATCCATCACTTCTCCAGGCAACCTGTTCCAGTGCCTCACCACCCTCAAAGCAAAGCATTTCTTCCTAATATCTAATCTAAGCTGCCCTCTTTCAGTTTTAAAGCCATTCCCCCTTGACCTATCACTACTTACCCTTGTAAAAACTAATCTAAACTTACGGAAAACATGGTGAAACTGCTGACCTTCTTAAAATATTCTTGTGTTGTTTTCCTGGACTTGAACTACAAAATATAAGGAAAAACCAAAGAGGGAACAGTTATTCTATTTAGCGTCAAGAGTGTTCAAAATGTTTTTCATAGTAAGTTTCTGTCTAAGGTTTAAGCAGGTTATGCTAAACAAGAACTTACATCTTTGCCATGTTGAGCAGACACTGAAAGCAAAGATTAAATGGAAAACACATCTTTATATTAATTTTTGATGGCTAGTGTTTCTCAGGACCTGAGGGAAATAAACAAAAGTTCTCAGCTCCTGAAAGTTTGGAGTGTACTGCTTTAAATCAGTAGATGTGGACAATTTACATGCCTAACATGCCACATATCAGCATGAGAACATTTGTCAGAAATTGATGAATGAAACAAGAAGAATAATGAAGAAAAATGACAACATACAAACCCTTCAGAGAGCAAAATAAACAATGTAAGTGTTTGGTAAATACATCCCTGCAGAACTCTTAGAAATGAGCCACTGATTAATTGAATCAATCCGTCAACCTTTTGTGATTACATCAATATGCAATCCCTTTGATGTTGTTCTTCTTCCAGAGCTACTGTTTTAAATGCCTTTAAAATATAAGATAAGGTACAATACATCTATATGGAGCTACCATAAATTAATTGGATACCCTAGTAAGATATAATTGGCCAATTCTTTTACTTAGTTCTTATATGTAATGCTGTAAATAACCATATCACCGTATAACTGTACTCCAAGTTCTTGTTTCCCTGTTCTTCTCCTTTTTCTGTTTTTTTTTGTCACCCACTTCTTTGATTAACTGAAATTTAACAGCAGAGTGAGACTGTGAGATTTTCTTTTTCTTTCCTAATTGAAATATTCTCATTAACTTGCTTTATTTATCACATAAACCCTTTGTAGAAAGGACTATCTTATTTACCCTGTTCATAGATTGCACCATGCTTGTACATCCAGTAATTATCAGAAATAATAAGTTTTGTGTATCAAATGCCTGTCTAGAAAATAAATACTTGGGACTTTGAATGTCTCGAGAGGAGTGAAAGGAAAAACTAAGCAGAAAAGGAGAGAGACTGTGTGTGGTTATCTATCTCCACCATAAAATATAGTCACATAACAGGTGTGTGTTTGTGTGCATGTACGTGTGGCTGAGTGAACAGAGCCAACATTTAGCACAAATGCACACAGATGCATCAATACTGAGAACCTCATGTAAATTAAAGCAGTTGCACATACTTACATGCTCTCCTAGGAACAAAATATTCACCTGTGTGCATAGAAACCAACTATCTAAACGCTTGCAAGAGGAAAAAACACACTCCTGAGACAATTTTGAAGAAAATGAAATACAAATCTGATCCAGCAAATGTGTTCACAAACATTTTTTATGAATTTTCTTCTAATTCACCAGTGCCTTTTGTAGCTCTGGATATTTATGACTTTCTGTGTACTCAGTGAACTATAGCTTTAGCAAATGTAGTTGCACATGTGAAAATGATTCCCACCAGGGCTTGCTGTGTCTCATGGCTTCTGTAATGCTGCCAACCTTTACCATTCTGTTAAATGTCTCTCTGTCTGGGGCTTTTTGAGGATGTACATGACCTCGTGCTTCCTCTTCTTGCAGTTTTGCACACATCCTCAGTAACGCTGTCCTCCATGACTGCCATTACCATCTTTACGTGACTAAAGTGCAGTATGTAATTTTGGGGGGGTATTTGGGGTTGTGTTCAGGAAGAGAGAGAGAATGGGACAAGAAGATGGTGACAGAGAGAAAGAAATTAACTAGGTATGAAACATCTGTGTGGCAGAACTGGAGACTGTTGGAGAGCACATGCTGAATATGAACACACTTCTGCACCTTAAGCTATTTCTCAGCAGGACAAAGGCAAAGCTGGAAAAGTGATAAGGTACCAGATGGCAGTAAAGATCCTTTTCCACTGGTGGATGCAGAAGTATGGTTTTTTTACAGATTTAATTTTGAATCAGAGATGACCACAAGCATTATTTGTTTTTTAATTCTCAGGTTTCAAGTGCTCCTATCTATCCAAAATAATAATCCCAAGGCATTTGGAAGTCCCAAGAGCTAAGTCTTCTACTCAACAGAGAGCAGAAAAGGTGGTGGTTTTATTGGATTTTTTATTAAAAAATCTCTTTCGTGATCTTGGCAGGACTTGGAAGACACTTGTGAAAGACATAGTCTGTCTCAATTGGTTTCTGGGAGATAAAGGAAAAGTGCATTTTAAAAGACCCTTCTTTTGCATATATGGAGAGAGATGTACAACAAATGTATGTATGATGCTACTTAGAACTTCACATTTGGTACAATATCTTCCTAAACTACTCAGCTATGCTAAGGTCTCAACTCTAACTAGCTGCAATTGCTTCTCTTGTTGAAGGTCTCAACAGAGAAACTTGTCAGGACATGAGATCAAACAGAGCTAATTTCTCCAATCCATGTCAGGAAATGAAGCATATTGGTGACTACAGGAAGAAAATCTCTTTTACAGGCTGATTCTGTGCTGTGCCACTTCTCTATGTGAATGAGTAATTGCAGTCTAAAGGGCAGTTTCTTTTATGCATGGTAATTGCATTTAATATTGCACATAACTTGAAGCAGACCAATTAACATAACAACTTTCTCCAAGGAGCAGTGGACACAGTGCTGTCTGCAGTATTGCTGAGCATTGGTTCTTCAATAAAACCTGGCTTACCTTTAGTGTCTGCTGTCAATCCACATGTATTGGGAAGAAGCCAGATTCAGAATAGCTAGAAAATAACTCAAGAAGTTCATCAATTTCATCTCAGCTACTCATTAGCAGACAGTCAGAAAGCAATACATACACATAGACTATCCATGGGGCTTTCCATCTTTGTGAGAAAAGTCCTCTTCCTCTTAGTATTTGCATTTAAAAATAAAACAGAGGACTGGAAATTAAAATATTACAAGCTGGAGTGATTCATGGTGTATGGAGTTTTGCTTTGCCTGCTATCAGTGTGCTCAAAAGGAAGGTAAGCATGCAAGTGATCAAAGCCTTCAGACACTGAGCTAATAGCCATTTCTATCTGGAGACATCCAGCGATCAATACATAACTGTGCCAGACTTTGTCAAAATGCTGTGCAGCAGTGGAGTATTGTGAACAGTACTTAAATTAAGCAAGTGGAGCACAAACCATTTCTTCTTACCTGACTGAAAACTATCACTTGCACTATAATGGAGACCTAAAAAATCCTAATGAAAGAACTCTTTTTCTAAGGAATCATCCTAAAAGAGCATGACCGAGTATCTCAACATGTGTATTATTCTGCTCCACCTTTATTAAATGACCTCAGGCAAGCTGTCAATATATGTGAGGTCTATAAACATTTTGCCTAAGACAGGATTCCATCATTTCAATGTAGGGACAATAAACAGCATATAAAAGAATATGAATGCAGAGGAAATATCCATGTTACATAACTCCTTCTTAACAAGGATTACTTTTGCAATACTTAACACTGTTGGCAACTCTATACCTATCATAGGCTTAAAATTCCTGATGAGTGGGCAAAACCAGCCCTGTTTTCTAAGTAAAGAGTCTGTTGCAGTCAGCCTTGTAAAAGAAACCTTTTAGTGTCAGTGATAATGAAAATACCTGGTACATATGACAGCGTTAAAATGGTGTCATGACCCAGCAATTTCTATTCAGTGCTGTCATATCCATGCACTGCACAGATTGGGATTGTCATCATGTAAATGTAATAGGATTCTTTATCCTGCATTGTTGCCCAGATGGGAATAGTAATTCTGAGTTTCCTGTAAGTTCTGAATAGCAGCAGGGGGCCATGAATAGCTTGGAAACCTATATTTTTTCCATTTATTTTTTTTAAATGCAAATTACACTAATAAGTCAAAAAAATCACTTTTGTTAAAAATACATTCAGAATTAACAAATGCCAAAAAGAAAAGAAAAAAAAAGACACATTTGGATTGTATCTCTTGCCTTCTGAATATTTTAGTTTATAACAAAAGCCCAGCCTAGAAAAATAACATTCTTTACTGGATTTTGAGGAGGATACAGCTGTACAAATCAAAAATGCCATCCAGATATTCTCACATTACTGTGCTCGAAACCGCTTCCAGAAGAGATCTGTCCACTAATCATTTAGTTGAGTAGTCAACAGTCCTAATTTTTTAAATGGTGGTGTTCTAACTGCAACTTAAGCAGGGTTATGAATACCGACTTCATATAGGTATGTATGTGTATATATATATGTATACTGTGTGTATGTGAGTGTGTGTATCTACTCTATATGTAATATATGAATACACATCTATATTGCAATCCGTAGTAGTTAGATGTGCTTCCTATTTCCTAAGCATTTTACAAACATTAACAATTCAGACCTCACAAAAAGCCTGTGAGGCACATATTATTCCCGTATTACAGATGGGAAGACTAAGACACAGAGAAATTAAGGCCAAAATTTTCTAAATTAAAATCAGGCCTATAAGCTACGTGTAGACACTTCATTAAATTGTCTGACTTCTAAAATTGCTAACTACCAGTAGCCACTGTTCCATGGGAAATCACTGAAAGGTATGAAAAATTATCTTCTGAAAATTGGATTGCTGCTTAGGTGCCTAAACTGGTTTCTTTTCATGTTAAAAAATGATTTTTATAGAAATATCATTTTGATTAACTGGTACTCAGGGAAAGATAAAATAACCTGTTATGACATTTTCATCCCATTTAAACCTCTTCATTGTGTTTAATACTATACATCTGCTATATTTAATACTACATAAAAGTAGAAACTTTTTTAATTTTTCAAGTTACGGGAAATTTCAGCCTGGCACTTGGAAGTTGCTTGGGGTTTCCAAGGGGTGAAAAGCAGCTCTATCCAGTAGGAACTCGGATTTTCAGGTACCCAAGTATGAAAATTTAAATTTGAGATCCAAATCAGCAATAAATGCTTTACAGGATCAGGCCTAGGGGATGTGCCTGTTTCACACATGAAATTCCCAGCAGTATCTGAGACGGGAGCCCTTGGTCTGAATCTTTGTGGGTGATGCAGCCCCCAGCAATAGTCCTGGGTATTTTATATACATAGACATACACACACATTCACACACTTACATATATATATATATATCAATCTATAGCTATATAAATCTCACTGAATCAATGTAGGTATAGTTCCTGAACGTGTCCCGTATCTTGTTTTCACTGGTGAATGCCTGTTCCTCTGTCACTGTCCAGAGTTGCTGCTTGTGACACTGTACATCCATGCAGACACAGCAAAGGGCACTGGCTTGTACAGGGATGAGTGAGTGGTGTGAGCGCACAGGCCTTTGGAGCGAGGATTTGGCCAGCAGGGAAAAGGGACCTGCTCAGGGGTACCTCGAGCCTTTCCAAGCGCTGACCTTCCCTCTTGCCCTCAAAAGCTACGTGGTCACCTCAGGTGTGGTAGGTGCGTGCGTTTGTCTATGCAAGGTCTGAGCAAAGAAACAATGACAATCCAAGTTTCTGAAAAACCTGAGCAAAATATTGGGTTTTCCTAGTGAAAGCCATCTACGTTCTTGAAAATACAGATCAGATGTAGAATAAAACATATGTTCCTAGGAGTTCAGAGTATTTCATATACACATTGACCTACTAGCAAAATTTCCAAAGGCATCTTGTTGCCAACTACGTAACAGCACAGGGGTTTTTTTCAGCCACAATAATACAGGAAGATAAAATACACATTCTAACACACAACAGATCCCCCAGTTATACCACAAAAAGGTCTTCAGTATTTCTTCAACTCAAGTAGTCCCTTCCCGCCCTCTCCAACCGAAATCGAAAAATAAAATATGTGGATCCCTTATGGTACAATTAGAAAAAAAAGCTCACTTACAGAGAATTTTTAGTTGAAATTAGATATAAAAGAGTAAACGTAGCTAGTACATATTCAGTTGGCCTTTGTTGATAGAAATCTGCAGATGTCTCTGTAGTTAGTAAAAGATGTTTAGAGATAGCTAAAAAAGCACCTACAGTGCGACAAATAAAACCAGCGGGATTAAGAAGCACTGTTTCTGCTGCTTATTTCCAGTAGGTTCAATTATTAGTTTCTGTTACCCCTTTCCCCACCCTGACCCCCAAAAGGTCTCATTTATTTCTTTATTTAATTTTCTTTTAAATCATTATAAACTGTTTCTTGACCACTGTGGAGCCCCAAAAGTAAAGCACTTATCAGACAGCTGGCAGTTTTCTACTTGGTTGCTCTGGAGCCATGGAGCAACAGAGCCTTATTCCCTGACATGAAAACAAAGCAAAACCAAACAGAAGAAAACCACTGACTTAGAAATTGTTCAGAATTAACAGCAGCATGTTAACTTCAGAAAGCTTGCACGTAGTTTCTCTAATGTGCAACGCAGTTGGGTTAAGGCAAGTATGAACTGTACAGCCTTCAGGGCAAACAATGCGCTGTCTATTGACTTCTGCTGCAAGGTCATCCTGGTATTTCAGTGTCGTGTTGACTAAGGAGACTCATCACAGCCAGGAGTGTGGAGGAGGCTCCCAGAGCACTGAGTGGGCTGGGTTCATGTCTTAATCCAGACGGGCCATGCTGGCGGTAGCCGGGGAAAGAAAGGGACAAAAGGTGGTGCCAATGCCTCTGTTCTGTCCCTCTGGTGCTGGGAGGCAGGAGGTCCAAGGAGGGGATCTGGGGCATCTCCTTTAGTACCTGTTAGAAAGAGAGGCCGAAGGTCTCTGTTGTTTTCTGTCTCGCTGTTCAATCAGCTTTTATATATTATTTTTAGCACAAAAATTGGATTTCTTTTCTCTGCGGAGAACCAGGAGGCCATCCTGAAAGAGATTTTTTGGCAGGTCCTCCAGCCCACCTTGAGTAGTCCCCATGTTTACTTTGACCTAGAAGAAAGGCAGAGAAAGAACAATACTTATAATCCACCGTATACTTATCTGACCCCTGCCCTGCTGCTCTGGTGCTCTTTTGTAAGCAAGTGTAATCCACAAACCAGTAACAGTTCAGATACACTCGGGATGAAGAGGACAGAAAGACAAAGTGTTTGCTCAAATAACTGCTTGGCTCTCTCTGGAACATTGTCAGAGAAGTCAGCACAGGTTTTCTAAACAATCCTAGGCAGGAGTTATATTTAATTATAATCTTAACTGTATGTCCATGGGTCAACTGGAATATGACCTGACTTATATAATCCATCAGATATGTGGCTGTCTTTGTAAAACCAAGAAATGACACGGTATGAGGACAGAAGGGCTGAATTGCAGGTGCAGGGGAAAGCCGCCCATAGCTCACTCAAAAAGCAGAGAGCCTGTGCAAGTGCCACAGCCTGGCCACCTTAACAGTGTTGTCCCATACCCATGGTTTTTAGCTAAAGCTTTCAGTTTAAAATGGACAAGATGTTTTCAATTGATAGTGGAAACTTAGATGGTAGTTTATTTAAATGTGTCTGAATCCCAAAACATGAGGAGATAATTACACAGAAGATTTGTCCTGCATGAACTTGCTGAGTGTCATGGTGGTTATACTCAAGGTGCTGGTTTTAGTGTCTTTTTTTGTGTTTCATTTATACTTTAAGTGAATGGTGAAGCAGGTAGCACCTTCAGTATGTGCAGGTATCTAGACCAATGCCTATATGTGTGTGTGTGTGTGCACGGGAGTACAGATACTGCAAATATTCTTAGGCTTCACAACAGGAGGAACGCATGCTTCGCTTCAGGGCTGCACTGCTTTTGAGCAATTTCTCCAGTGCATTAGGCATCAGCATCAGACATGCATGCTTTTTTTTTGCTTCACTTCTTCTTTTCTCGAGCAAACAAGTTCAGTGTGAAGAACATAAAGAAAGATCTCTCTCCCCTCCCTCCTTCCTACTGTTTTTAGAGCAGTGATCATGCAGTGCAGTCTTGTTCCACAACTACAACTGTGTTTTTTCATGTGCAGCAGAATCAGTGTCAGGGAGTGTTTAGTCACCTTCCTTGGTCACCTCCCAAGAGGAGAATTTTGTCTTGACAATTGATTTCCGCCATCTTATTGTGTCCTTCTCCCATGGTCTGGAAATGAGCACTGGCATCTCCGGCACAGAATGCCAGGAAGCTGCTTTTGAGTACATCAGCTGTGGCCACACTGCAAGGAGGTACATGAGCATCGGTTCTGTCCCGTTCTGTTCAAAAAGCGTATTCGTTTTGGAGGGACTGTCTAGGCTTCTTGGCTTGTACAGCATAGAGCACACTGTTGGCACTTAAATAATAAAAAAATCCCATTTATAACAGGTAGATAAATGTCACCATAAGAATTCTTCCCCAAAACACCAGTGTTCTATTTAAAACATAATTTTAAATTGCATATATTTTTCACTTTAAAAAGTAAACTGATTTAAATTAAATATGAAATTGGAAGAGGTGATAAGGAAAACTGTGATTGGAATTCAAAGCCTAAAACATAGAGAAAAAAACTCCAAAGTGAGCCTGAATCTAATAATTCTAGAGTATTAAAGGTAACAGTAGCCAGAGATAGTCACTTCAATTAACTGCCTAGAGATAATATTTCTTTCTCAGAAACCAAGATTTTTCTTTTCCTTAGGTATCTTATTCATTTAGGGTAGTTTTGCATAACTGATGAAACACCGCACAAAGCAACTATGTGTGTTTAAACTGAATTAGAATGTTCTTAAACGTAGAGATTGATTGATATCACAAATAAAATTTAATAAATCTTTAGCTAAAATAGTCCTGACACAATGGAAATGTAAATATGAGCAGCCTGAATAAATCAGTATAATTATTTGCACATGTGAGTCGGTATAGGTTCAATATAACCTCCACATTAACAAGATGAAGTCCTAACTTTAGCACACAGGAGGAAACTGGTTACAAAACAGTATGTCTTAACAGTTAGCAATTACTAAACCCAGCATTCCTTCAGAATAATAATTAAATAGTGCATGTATAAAGGAGTTAAAATTGATTTAAATCACTTGGATGCAAAACTGTCTGACTTCCAAAGAAATAAAAGTTTCTGTTGATGAACTTGTGTCTTTGCAATCCACTAAATCAATTCACATCAGCAAGCAGTACGTTGATAATGACCGAGACCTAACACAAAATTCTGTATGTCTTTAAGATTTGTATTAGTTCTGTATATGAATCGATCTGGTAAATATATAGGAGCTTCTCTGTTCTGTATTACTGAACTACATGTTGAAATTCGTATTTTGAAAGAATCTGAACAACCATTAGAAGCTGATATTATTTTGGTGAGCTCTTCAAAGAGGAGGCCATATGTTCTCCTTCTCTTTTGCAGCACGCCCAGCACACCGCAGCACAGAGAACGAACTGCTGTTGTGCCTCTGCATATAGTTAGCAATCAGATGATTTAAAGGCACCTGTCTCCTGTTCAATTTCTCTCATAAATCCTGAGCTCCATATGAGATGTGCCCAGTGTGAGTCTGAATAGTAGAGGATGCATTTGTGGCAACAAGTGGTCTCTGTATTTTCTTGATCTTATGCAGGAATTAGATTGGCTGATGCTTAATACATCTTCTGTTGCCTATGGATTCAAAGACATTTTGTTGCAATGGATAAAATTGTGGAAATAGTTATATGAATACAGATATATGGACATACATAGGTATAGTTGTATCCTGGATGGACATGATTATAGCTTGGACAGTGGTGAGAGCATGGCAATTGACTCTATAAAGCAGAAGGCCTCTCCTCTCCTCTCCTCTCCTCTCCTCTCCTCTCCTCTC